>RXID01016587.1:0-14539 GCA_005019695.1 Trichopus zeylanicus subsp. travancoricus
TCCTCCTCCTACTACTACTACTTCTACTAATATTGCTACTAGTACAATTACTACTACTGCTAATGTCACTATTGGTACTACTATTACCACTACTCCTACTACTGGTAATACTACTACTAATACTAACACTACTACTACGGCTCCTACTGCTACTACTACTAAACCTAAAGCCACTAGTAGTCCTACAACTACATTTACTGCTACTCCTACGAGTACTACTACTAATCCTAATACTCGTACTACTATAACTACTACTACTACTATTGCTACCGCGACGACTAACGCTCCTAGTGCTACTACTACTAATACTGATGCTATTACTACTACTACAACTACTACTATTTCTGCTGCTGCTGCTAGTACTACTAATACTACTACCACTA
Organism: Trichopus zeylanicus subsp. travancoricus; assembly: GCA_005019695.1. Lineage (NCBI taxonomy): Eukaryota > Viridiplantae > Streptophyta > Magnoliopsida > Dioscoreales > Dioscoreaceae > Trichopus > Trichopus zeylanicus. Next base: position 384 of record RXID01016587.1, read on the forward strand.
CTACTACTACCGGTACTACTACAACAACTACTACCACTTATGCTACTGTTGCTATTTCCACTACTACTCCAATTTCTTTTGCTTCTACTACTACTACCAATACTTCTACTTCTACCACTACTAATACTAGTACGACAACTACTACTGCGATTAGTATTATTACTACTTCTACTACAACTACTGCTACGACTACTACCAGTACTACTACTACTATTAGTACCACGACTACTACTACTGTTGCTGCTACTACTATTGCTACTCCTATTACTGCTACTAATACTACTCCTCCTATTACTACTGCTACTACTATTACATCTCCTACTGCTACTTCTACTATTACTACTACTACTCCTACTACTACTCCTACTACAACCCCTACAACAATAGCAAGAACATCAACTACTACTACTACTCCTACTAGTAAACTAATTGCTACTACAACTAATACTGCTCCTAGAACTACTACTACAAGCACAACAACAACTACTACAAGCACAACAACCACTACTACAAGCATAACAACTACTACTGCAACTACTACTACTACTACCACAACTAATGCTACTACTGCTACTACAACTACTAGCACTACTGCTACTGCTGGTGCTACAACAACAATTGTGGCTACTACTGCTACTACTACTACTGCTGCTACTGCTTCTGCTACTCCTACTACCATGACTATTACTACTACTTCTATTACTAGTACTAGTACTATTACTACAACCACCAGCAGCACTACTAGTACTCAACTACTATTACAACAACTACTACTACTACTACTGCTATTGCAACTACAACTACAACTCTTATTGCTACTACTACTACTGCAACTAATACTCTTACAACTACTACTATCACCTCGACTACTGCTACTGCTACTATATACTCTCACGACTACTACTACTAAGTCTACGACTACGGCTGCCACAACAACCACGATCTACGACGGGACTCGGACACGACGAATAAGAAGACGTGGGACGAGAGACTACTACTATTACTACTATAATTACTTTTGCTGCTCTAACTATTATTACTACTCCTATGACTACTTCAACTAGTACTACAACTACTATTACTACTACAACTCCTCCTACAGCTACTACTACTATAACTACAACTATTACTACTGTTATTCCTACTCCTATTACTAATCCTACTACTAGTTCTGCTACTACTACTACTTCTATTACTATTACTGTTACTGGTACTACAACTAGTACTACTACTACTTCGACTGCTACTACTAGTGCTACTCGTACTACTACAACTGCTGCTACTACTACTTCTGCTACTCCTAATAGGACTACTATGAGTAACACAACAACTATTCCTTCTATGGCTGCTACTCCTACAACTAATACTACAACAACACCAACAAGAACAACAACTACTGCTACTGCCACTACTACTACTACTAATAATAATAATCATACTACAACTAATACTTCTTCTACTACTACTACTACTACTACAACGACTACTAGGACATCTACAACAACTACTGCTGCTGCTACAACTACTCCTACTCCTACTATTACTACTACCACCACTACTACTGCAACTACTTCTATTACAACAACAACTTCCCCTACAACTACTACTCCTACAACTGCAACTACTACTTCTTCTGGTCCTACTGCTGCTGCTGCTGCTACTACTACTACTACTACTACTACTACTACTATTACAACTACTACTGCAACTACTACTACTACACTTCTACAACTACTACTACAACTACTACTTCTACAACCGTTACAACTACTCCTACTGCTACAACTACTACTCCTACTTCTACTACGACTACTACTAGTTCCACTACCACAACTATAGTTACAATTACTAGTACTATAACTATATCTTCTACTACTACTACAATATTACTACTACAACTACTATGACTATGACTACTCGTACCGCTAATACAACTACCACTACTGCTACAACAACTACTACTACTATTACTGCTACAACTACAACTACTTCTACTACTACAGTGCTGTGGCTGCTGCTACTCCTACTACTACTACTACTATAACTACTACTACAACAACAACTACTACTAATATCACTTCTACTAATTCTACTACTGCTACTACTACTACTATTACTACTACTACTACTACTACCACTACTACTACTAAGGCTACTACTATTACTACTACTACTACAACTGTGACTACAACAACTACTACTACTGCAACTACTACTTCTACTTCTACTTCTACTACTACTACTACTTCAATTGCTAGTGCTTCTTCTCCTGCTACTACTATTGCTGCTACTACTGATACTACTGCTAATTTTACTATTACTTCTACCACTGCTTCAACTATTACTACTACTACTACTACTACAACTACTATGGCAACCACAATGACTTCTACTACTCCTTCCGCTACCACAACTTCTACTTCTACTACTACTACTACTACTACTATTCCTACTACTACTCCTCCTCCTCCTACTGCTACTACTACTCCTCCTACTACTACTAGTACTTCTTCTACTACAACAACAACTACTACTCCTACTACTAGTCCTACTACAACTACTACCACCACTACTTCTACTACTACTACTACTACAACTGTTATAGCTGCTGCTACTGCTCTTGATACTAGTACTAGTACTACTATTACTCCTACTACTACTTCATCTGCTACAATTGCTACTACAACTACTATTATACTACTATTCCTACCCCAACTCCAAGTCCTACTACCATCCCTACTACTACTTCTGCACCACCTCCCCCTCCTACTACTATTCCCACTACTTGTGCTACTCCTACTGCTGCTACTGCTTCTAGTACTACTGCAACTACTTCTACGGCTACTACAACCACTCCTCCATCTACCCCTACTACTACAACAACTACTACTACTACGTATATGACTACTACTAGTGCTACTACTACTAGTACTGCTACTACTGCTACTTCTACTACTACTACTGGTGGGACTATTACCACACCTACTACTATTACTACTACTGCTGCTACTACTACTGCTCCTACTACTTCTGCTACTACTACTACTACCACTACTACACCAACAACAATAACAACTAGTACTATGACAACTGCTTCTCTAACGACTAGTACAACTATTACTGCTACTGCCACTTCTACCACTACAACTTCTGCTATTACTACAGCTCCTACTCCAACTACTACTCCTACTACCATATCTACTACAACTTCTGCTAACATTACTACCACAACAACAACTCTTCTGCTCTTGTAGCTACAACTACTTTTGCAACTACTTCTACTACTACTACTACTCCTATTCCTACTACTACTACTATTACGACAACTACTACTTCTACTACTGCTACCACTACGACTACGACTACTACTACTACTACTACAATAACTACTAACGCTACTACTACCTCTACTACTTCTGCTCTTGGTACAACTACTATTCTGACTACAACTTCTACTAACACTACTACTCCAATAACTCCTTCTACAACAATAACAACAACAATAACTACTACTACTACTACTACTACTACTACTACTACTACTACTACTACTACTGTTGTTGTTGCAGCTACAACTACTATTACAAATACTTCTACCACTACTACTCCTATTCCTACTGCCAATACTACTACTACTACTTTTACTCTTACTACTACTACTACTACTACTACTACTACTACTCCTGCCACTACCACTACTACTATTGCTACTACTACTGCTACTACTACTCCTGCTACTACTACTACTACTACTACAACTACTACTACTAGCTCAACTACTATAAATACTGCTTTTGCAACTAAACTACCGCTACAACAACTACTACTAGCACTACTACTACTCCTACTACTGCTACAACTAGGACCACAACTACTTCTACTACTGCTACTCCTGCTGCTTCTACTATTACTACTTCTACTACTACTTCTACAGCTACTACTACTACTACTTTTACTATAACTACAACTGCTACTACTACGGCTGCCACTACTATGACTACTTCTGCTACTACTACAACTACTATTGCTACAACTACTATGACTAGCACAACAACTACTACTGCCACTACTACTTCTACTACTACTACTACTATTACTACTACTACTACGCCTCCTATTGATACTACTACTACTCCAACTACAACAACTACCACTACTACTTCCACTACTTCTACTACTGACTATTTCTACTACTACTACTACTACTACTACTCCTACGACTACTACTACAATGACAACAACAACAATTACAACTACATCTATTGCTGCCACTACTACAACTGTTACTTGTACTACTACTACTACTATAACTTCTACTACATCTACTACTATTACTATAACTACTGCTGCAACTATTACTGCTACGACTACCATCAGTAATACCATTAATGCGGCTGCTATTGCTACTATTACGACTACGAATACCACTGCTGCTTCTACTCCTAATACTACTACTACAACAACAACAACTACTACTACTACTGGTAATACCACTACTAATACTACTACAATGACTACTGCAAATACAATAACAATAACAACTACTACTACTATTACTACTACTACTAGTACTGTGCTACTGCTGCTGCTACAACTACAACTGCTACTGCTACTACTAGGACTACTACTGCTAGTACTACTACTACTACTACTATTACTACTACTACTACTACTAATACTAGTAGTAGTACTACTGCTACTACTACAACTTCTAATGCTAGTATTGCTACTGCTACTACTGCTACTTCTACTACTAGTAGTATCACTACTTCTGCTACTACTAATATTACAACCACTACTAGTGCTCCTAGTACAACAACTACAACAACAACAATAATAAGAACAACAATTGCTACTATAGCTACTATTGCTGTTGCTACTACTCCTGCTCCTCCTCCTACTACTACTACTACAACAACAACAACAACTACTACTAATACTATGACAATGACTACGGCAAATACAACATGAATAACAATAATTACTACTAGTACTAGTACTAATACTACTACAATGACTACCGCAAGTACAACAGCAATGACAATAATTACTGCTACTACTACTAATACTATCTTACAACTACATCCACTTCTACTACTACTACTAGTACTCCTAGTACACCTACAACAAATAATACTATTGCTACCACAACTACTACAATTACTTCAACTACAACTATTATGAAAACTACTACTGCTACAACTACTACTACGACTACTTCTGGTACTACCACTACTACTACCACCACCACCACCACCACCACTACTACTAAAACTACTACTACTAACACTACTACTACTACTACTACAATAACAACAACAACAACTACTAATGCTACTATTGCTACTACTACAGCTACTACCACTACTACTACTCCTCCTACTACTCTACAGCAACTACTACTCCTGCTATAATAAAACCACGCCTACTACAACTACAACTAATATTACTATTGCCAGAACCACTACTACTACTACTACAACGATCACCACCACCACCACCACCACTACTACTACTACTACTACTACTACTAAAACTGCTATCACTGCTACTAGTACTGATACTACTACTACTACTTCTACTACTACAACTACTAATACTACTACTACAACTACTACGTCTACTGCTACTACTACTGCGTCTATTGCTAGTACTATTTCCACTACTACTGCTACTACTACAACTACTATTGTCTCTCCTAATAATATTTTTGTTAGTACTATTTCCAGTAGCTGTTGTAGTAGTAGTGGTGGTGGTAGCAGTAACTGTAGCAGCAGTAGTAGTAGTAGGTGGAGTAGTAGTAGTAGTACTAGTAGTAGTCATAGTAGTAGTAGTAGTGGTAGTAATAGTAGTAGCAGTAGAAGTTATAGTAGCAGTAGTTGCGGTAGTGGAAATAGTAGTAGGGGTAGTAGTAGTATGAGTAGGAGTAGTAGATGTATTAGCAGTCATAGTAGTAGTAGGAGGAGGTGTTTAGTATAATTTGGTTTAGTTGTAGCAGTATTGTTAGAAGGAAGAATTTTATTTGTAGGAGTAGTAGTGGTACTAGTAGAAGTTGTTGTAGCTATCGTGTAGTAGTAGTAGTAGTCGTAGTAAGAGTAGTAGCGGTAGTGGTAGTAGTGGTAGGCATAGTAGTAGTTGTAGTAGAAGTAATAGTAGTCATATTAGTTTTAGTAGCTGTAGTAGTGGTAGAAGTAGTAGTAGTGGTCATAATTGTAGTAGGAGTAGTAGTAGTAGTAGTGGTCATAGTAGTGGTGGAAGTAGTAGTGATCATAGTTGTACTAGTAGTAGTAGTAGTAGAGGTTGAACTAGCAGTTATAGTAGTAGTAGTTGTTGTTGTCATTGTTGTAGTAGCAGAAGCAATAGTAGAAGTAGTAGTAGTATTATTAGTATAAATAGTAGTGGTATTATTATTATTATTATTATTATTATTATTATTATTATTGTCATTATTATTATTATTAGTTGTAGTAGTAGTAGTAATAGTAGCCATAGGAGAAGCATTAGTAGTAGTTGTTGTAATAGCAGTAGTTGTACTAGTTGTAGTAGTAATAAAACCAGCAGTAGTAGTAGAAGAAGAAGTTGTTGTTGTAATAGTAGTAGTAGTAGTAGTAGTAGAAATAGTTGTAACAGCAGTAGTTGTAGTAGTAGTAATAGTTTTATTTGTAGTAGGAGTAGGAGTTGGAGTAGGAGTAGTAGTAGCAGGAGTAGGAGTAGGAGGAGTGGTAGTAGTTGTTATTGTTGTCGTAGTAATAGTATTAGTTGTAGTAGGAGTAGTAGTAATAATAGTACGAGTGGGAGTAGGAGTAGGAGTAGGAGTAGTTGTAGGAGTTGTAGTTGTTGGAGTAGTAGTAATAAAAGTAGTAGCAGTAGTAGAAGTAGTACTAGTTATAGTAGTTGTAGCAACTGCAGCTAATGCAGTAGTAGTAGTAGTAGTTGAAGTAGTGGCAGGAGTAGCAGTAGTAGTAATAGGAGGAGTAGTAGTATTAGAGGTAACAATAATAATAGTAGTAATAGTAGCGGTTGTAGTAGTAGTAGCTATAGTTGTAGCAGCAGTTATAACAGGAGCTATGGTAGTTGTAGTTGTAGTAGTAGTTATAGCAGTTGGAGTACTGGTAGGAGCTAGATTTGGAATAGGAGTAGTAGTAGGAGTTGTAGTAGTACTAGTAGTACTGTTAAGACTAGTAATAGTAGTAGTAGCATGAGTAGCAGTTGTAGGTGTAGTTTTAGGATGAGTTGTAGAAGTTGTAGTAGTTGTAGGAGTTCAAGTACGAATGGTAATAAGAGTAGTAGTAGTAGCAAAAGTAATTATTTGTTATTATTAGTAGTAGTAGTAGTAGTAGTAATAGGAATTATTATTGTTGTTTGTTGTTGTTGTACATAGTATTAGTAGTTGTAGTATTGAGTTGTAGAGGACATAGTAATAGTAGTAATAGTAGTAGTAGGTAAGTAGTAGTAGTTGCAATAGAGTTGCAGATGTAGAGGAATAGTGAGTAGTAATGCGTAGAGTAGTAGTAGTTGGAGTAGTAGTAGTAGTCACAATAGTAGTAGTTATACTAGTAGTAGTTCAAGTAGAAGGAGTAGTTGGAGTAATAGCAATAATAGTAGTAGTTGGAGTAGTAGGAGTAGTTGTAGAAGTAGTAGGAGCATTAGGAGGAGAAGTATTAGGATTAATAGTAGAGTAATAGTGGTAGTAGTGGTTGTTGTTATAGGAGTATTAGGATTAGTAGTGGTAGTAGCAGCAATAGTGGTTGTAGTAGTAGTAGTAGTAGTAGTAGTAGTAGCCGTAGTAGCAGTAGTAGTAGTAGTACAAGAGGCAACAACAGCAACAATAGTAGTAGTTATAGCCATAGTACTATGTGTAGCAGTAGTAGAAGAAGTAGTTGTAATAGTAGTAGTAGTAGCACTAGTAGTTGTAGCAGTAGTAGCAGTTTTAGTAGGAGTTGGTGAAGGAGTAGGAGTAATTATAGTTGTAGTAGTTCTAGTAGAAGAAGTAGTTATTGTAATAGTACATGTAGTAATAGGAGTAGTAGTTGTAGTCGGAGTTAGCGTAATAATAGGTGTAGTAGTAGGAGCAATAGTAGTAGTAATAGTAATAGTAGTAATAGGACTAGTAGTCTTGGTAGTTGTAGTAGAACTAGTAGTAGCAATAATAGTAGCAATAGTAGTAGTAGTAGCAATACTAGTAGTAATAGTTGTGGTAGAAGTGGTAGTTGTAGTAGTAGTGATAGTAGTATAAGAAGTAGTAGGAGTTGTAGTTGGAACAGGAGCTCGAGTAGGTGTAGTCGTAGTAGTCGTAGTGGGAGCAGTAGTAGCAGTAGAAGTAGTAGAAGTGGTAGTTGTAGAAGTAGTAGGAGGTGGAGTAGTAGTAGTTGTAGTAATAGTAGTATTAGTAGTAGTAATAGTATTAGTAGTCATAATAAAAGTGGGAGCAATAGTAGTAATAGCAGTAGTAGTAGAAGTAGGAGTAGTTGCAGTAGTGGTAGGAGTAGTAGTAGCCGCAGTATGAGCAATAGTAGAAGTAGTAATAGGAGGAGTACTTGTAGTAGTAGCTGTAGTAGTAATAGTAGCATTCCGAGTAGTAGTTGTTATAGTAGTAGTAGTAGTGGTAGTAGTAGTATAAGTTGTACTAATAGTAGTAGTAGCAATAGTAGTAATAAAAATAGTATTAGAGATAACCGTAGTTTCAGTAGGAGTTATAGTAGTAATAGTAGTAGTAATAGTGGTAGCTGTTGCAGGAGCATTAGGAGTAGTAGTGATGTTAGTAGTAGTAGTTGTAGTAGTCGTAGTGCTACTACTAGTAGTTGTTGTTGTTGTTGTAGAAGTTATAGTAGTCCTAGTTGTAGTAGTAGCCATTGTTGTAGTAGCAGCTATAGTAGTAGTAGCAGTAGTAGTAGAAGTAGTAGTAGTAGTAGTTGTTCTTGTAATAGTAGTAATAGTAGAAGTAGTCACCGGAGTAGTAGTTGTATTAATTGTAGTAGCAATAGTAGAATTAGTTGTTGTTGTATTAGTATTAGTAGTAGTAGCAGCGGCAGTAGCAATAGTGGCAGTTGTAGTTGTACGAGTAGTAGCAGTAGAAGTAGTAGTAGTTGTAGTAGTAGTAGTAGTAGTAGTAGTAATAATAGTAGTAGTAGTAGTAGTAGTGTTAGTAATAATAGTATTAGTAATAGTAGTATTAGTAGTAGTAGTAGTTGTACGAAGAGTAGTAGGAACAGTAGTAGTAGTAGTAGTAATAGTTGTAGTAGTAGTAGTAGCGATATTAGCAGTAGCTGCAGCAGCAGTAGTTATTGTTGTTGTTGTTGTAGTAGTAGTTGTTGTAATAGTAGTAGGAGTAGTAGTGACAGTAGTATTAGTACTACTAGTAGTAGTAGTTTTTGGAATAGTAGTAGTGCTAGCAATAGTTATTATAGTAGTAGCTGTAATAGTAGTAGTAGTTGCAGGTGTAGTGGTAGTAGTAGTAGAAATAGTAGTAGTAGGAGTTGTTGTTGTTGTTGTAGCTGTAGTAGTAGTGTTGGTAGTGGTAATAGTAGTAGTTGTGGGGGTAGTGGTAGTATTGCCAGAAATAGTTGTAGTAGTAGTAGCGTAGTAGTAGTCGTAGTAGTAGTAGTATTGGTAGTAGTTTTTGTTGTTGTTGTTCTTGTAGTAGTAGTAGCAGTTGTTGTAGTTGTTGTTGTTGTAGTAGTAGTAGCAGTTGTTGTTGTTTTTGTAGTTGTTGTAGTGGTCATTGTAGTTGTAGTAGCACGAGTGGGAATAGTATTAGAAGTAGTAGTCGTAATAGTTGTAGCAGCAACAGTAGTAGTAGCAATCATAAAAGAAGTAGTAGTAGTAGGTGTAATAGTTGTAGTTTTAGTAGTAGTAGTTGTAGTAGGAGGATTAGCCAATGCTGTAGTAGTAGTAGTTGTAGTAGTAGTTGTTGTAGTAGTTATTTTAGTGGTAGTAGTAGTTGTAGGAGTAGTCGCAGTAGTAGTAGTAGTAGTAGTAGTAGTAGTAGTAGTAGTAGTAGTAGTAGTAGTAGTAGTAATAGTAGTATGAGTAGTATGAGTAGTAGTAGAAGTAGAAGTAGTTGTAGCAGAAGCGCTAGTAGTAGTAATTGTTGTTGTAGTAGTCGTGGTAGTAATAATAGTTGTAAGAGTAGTAGTAGTAGTAGTAGTAGTAGGAGTTGCACAACAGCAATAGCAACAGTAGTAGTTGTTGCAGTTGTAGTAGTAGCAATAGAAGCAGTAGTAGTCGTAGCGACAAAAATAGTCATAGTAGTAGTGGCAGTAAAAATGGCATTGCTAGTCATTGTCGTAGTTGTATTACATGTTGTAGTAGTAGTACTCCTAGAAATAGTAATAGTAGTAATAAGAGAAGGGGTAATAGTATGGGTGGTCATAGGAGAAGTAGTAGTTGTTATAATAGTTGTAGGAGTAGTAGTTGTAGCAGTAGTGGTAGTACTAGGAGAAATAGTCATAGCATTAGTAATAGTATTATTGGTTGTAGTAATAGTAGTATAGGTAGTAGTACTAGTATTAGTAGTAGTTGTAGCAAAAGTAGTTGTAGTAGTAGTCATATTAGTAGTAATAGGTGTAGTAGTAGTTGGAGCAGTAGTTGTACTAGTAGTAGTAATAGTAGCAATAGTAGTAGTATTAGTAGTAGAAGTAGCAGTAGTTGTAGTAGTAATAGTAGTAGTAGGAGGCGGAGGAGGAGGAGGAGTAGTAGTAGTAATAGTAGTTGTAAGAGTGATAGGAGTAGGTGTACGAGTAGGGGTAGTACTATGAGCAGTAGTAGTAGAAGTGATAGTAGTAGGAATAGTAGTAGTAGTAGTATTAGGAGTAGTAGGAGTAGCAATAGAAGTACTAGTAGTAGTATCAGTAAAAGTAGAAGTAGTAGTAGTAATAGGAGTAGTGGTAGTAGTAGTAGGAGTACTACTAGTAGCAGTAGTGGCAGTAGAAGTAGTGGTAGTAGCAGCAACAGCAGTGATAGTAGTAAGAGTAGTAGAATAAGTAGAAACAGTAGTATTAGTAATTGTGGTAGTAGTATTTGTAGTAATAGGTGTAGTAGTAGTTGTAGTAGTAGTAGTTGTAGTAGTAGTAGCAGTTGTTGTTGTTTTTGTAGTTGTTGTAGTGGTCATTGTAGTTGTAGTAGCACGAGTGGTAATAGTATTAGAAGTAGTAGTTATAATAGTTGTAGCAGCAACAGTAGTAGTTGCAATCATAAAAGAAGTAGTAGTAGTAGGTGTAATAGTTTTAGTTTTAGTAGTAGTAGTTGTAGTAGGATGATTAGCCAATGCTGTAGTAGTAGTAGTTGTAGTAGTTATTTTAGTGGTAGTAGTAGTTGTAGGAGTAGTCGCAGCAGCAGCAGCAGCAGCAGCAGTAGTAGTAGTAGTAGTAGTAGTAGTAGTAGTAGTAGTAGTAGTAATAGTAGTATGAGTAGTTTGAGTAGTAGTAGAAGTAGAAGTAGTAGTAGCAGAAGCGCTAGTAGTAGTAGTAGTTGTTGTAGTAGTCATGGTAGTAATAATAGTTGTAGGAGTAGTAGTAGTAGTAGTAGTAGTAGTAGGAGTTGCACAACAGCAACGGCAATAGTAGTAGTTGTTAGAGTTGTAGTAGTAGCAATAGAAGCAGTAGTAGTCGCAGCGACAAAAATAGTCATAGTAGTAGTAGCAGTAAAAGTGGCGTTGCTAGTCATTGTCGTAGTTGTATTGCATGTTGTAGTAGTAGTACTCCTAGAAGTAGTAATAGTAGTAATAGGAGAAGGGGTAATAGTATGGGTGGTCATAGGAGCAGTAGTAGTTGTTATAATAGTTGTAGGAGTAGTAGTAGTAGCAGTAGTGGTAGTACTAGGAGAAATAGTCATAGCATTAGTAATAGTAGTATTGGTTGTAGTAATAGTAGTATAAGTAGTAGTACTAATATTAGTAGTAGTTGTAGCAACAGTAGTTGTAGTAGTAGTCATATTAGTAGTAATAGGTGTAGTAGTAGTTGTAGCAGTAGTTGTACTAGTAGTAGTAATAGTAGCAATAGTAGTAGTATTAGTAGTAGAAGTAGTAGTAGTTGTAGTAGTAATAGTAGTAGTAGTAGTAGGAGGAGGAGGAGGAGGAGGAGGAGGAGGAGTAGTTGTAAGAGTAATCGGAGTAGGTGTACGAGTAGGGGTAGTACTATGAGCAGTAGTAGTAGAAGTGATAGTAGTAGGAATAGTAGTAGTAGTAGTATTAGTAGTAGTAGGAGTAGCAATTGAAGTACTAGTAGTAGTAGCAGTAAAAGTAGAAGTAGTAGTAGTAATAGGAGTAGTGGTAGTAGTAGTAGGAGTACTACTAGTAGCAGTAGTGGCAGTATAAGTAGTGGTTGTAGCAGCAACAACAGTGATAGTAGTAAGAGTAGTAGAATAAGTAGAAACAGTAGTATTAGTAATAGTGGTAGTAGTATTTGTAGTAATAGGTGTAGTAGTAGTTATAGTTGTAGTAGTAGGAATAGTAGTAGGAATAGTTGTAGTAATAGTGGTAGAAGTAGTAGCAGTTGCAGAAGTAGTAGAACTAGTAGTATTTATATTAGTAGTAGTAGTAGTTGCAATAGTAGTTGTTGTTGTTGTAGTTGTAGTTGTACTAGTAGTACTTGTAGTCCTAGTAGTAGTAGTTATTGTTGTTGTTGTTACACTAGTAGTAGTAGTTGTAGTTGTAGTAGTAATAGTAGTAGTAGCAGCAACAGTAGTAGTAGTAATAGTAGTAGTGGTAATAGTAGTAGTAGTAGTAGTAGGGATAGGAGGAGGAGTAGTAGTAGTAGTAGTAGTAGTTGTTGTTGTTGTTGTGATAGTTGTAGTACGAGTTGTAGTAGTAGTAGGAGGAGGAGGAGGAGTAGCAGCTGCCGTAATAGTAGCTGTAGTAGTAGCAGTAGCAGAAGTAGTAGCAGCAGCAGTAGTAGTAGTTGTAGCAACTATAGTGGCAGTGGCATGAGAAGTAGTAGGTGCAGTAGTAGCACTAGTAGTAGTAGAATTAGTCATAGTAGAGGCAGCATTAGTGGCAGTAGTAGTAGTAGTAGCAGCAACAACAACAAGTAGTAGTAGAAGTCATAGTAGTAGTAGTAGTAGTAGTTGGAGCGGTTGCATAGTAACAGTAGTAGCTGAAGTAGTAGTAGTAACAGTAGTTGTAGTTGTTGTTGTTGTTACAGCTACAACAGTTGTAATAGTGGAAGTAGTAGTTGTAATAGTAGTAGCACTAATAGCTTTAGTAGCAGTCATTGCATTAGTAGTAGTAGTAGTCATAATCGCAAGAGCAGTAGTGTAGCAGGAGTACCTATAAAAGAAGCTGTAGTTGTGGTAGTTGTGGTAGTAGTAATAGTAGTAGCAGTAGCAAGAGTTGTGGTAGTAGCCAGAGTAGTAGTAGTACTAGTAGTAGTTGTAACAGAAGTAGCAGTTGTAGTAGTAGTAGTTCTAGTAGTGGTAGTAGTAGAAGTAGTGCAAGTTGCAGTAGAAGCAGTAGTATTTCAATAAGTAGTAGTAGTTGGAGAAGTAGTAGTAGTTCTAATAGTAGTAGAAGTAATAGTAGTAGCTGTAGTAGCAGTAGTAGTAGCCGTAGTGGTAGTAGTAGTAGTAGCCGTTGTAGCAGTAGTAGTAGTAGCCGTTGGAGTAGTAATAGTAGTAGCCATTGTAGTAGTAGTAGTACTAGCCATTGTAGTAGTATTAGTTGCAGCCGCAGTAGTGGTAGTAGTAACAGTAGTAGTAGTTACAGTAGTAGTAGAAGTTCGAGAAGTAATAGTAGTAGTTGTAGTAGCTGCAGTAGGAGTAGTAGTAGTAGCTGTAGTAGTAGCAGTAGCAGCAATAATAGTAGAAGTAGTAGTTGTTGTAGTAGTAGTCGTAGTAATAGTATTAGTAGTAGTTGTAGTATCAGCGGGAGAAGTTGTAGTTATATTGGTAGCAGTAGTAGTAGAAGTAGCAGAAGTAGTCAGAGCAGTAGCACGAGTAGTAGTAGTAGTAGTAGGAGTTGTTGCAGTAGTAGTAGTAGTTATTGTTGTTGTAGTAAAAATTATTGTTGTAGTAGTCGTTGCGGTAGTTGTAGTAGTAGTAACAATAGCCGCAACAGTAGCAATATTAGCAGTAGTAGTAATAGTTGTAGTAGTGGTAGTAGTAGTAGCAGTAATAGTTGAAGTAGTAGTAGTGAGGGTAGTAGTAGTGGTAGTAATAGTAGT
>RXID01016588.1:0-36898 GCA_005019695.1 Trichopus zeylanicus subsp. travancoricus
CCACAGTTAATGCTACTTCTAGTGGTACTACTGCTACTGCAACTACCGCTATAGCAACTGCTCCTACTGCTACGGCTATTACTGCGACTGCTGCAACTGGTTTCGTTACTATTCCTACTGCTTCCACCGTTAGTAGAACTTCTGCTACCACACTGCTATATCTACTACTACTTCTACAACTACAGCTACTGCAATAATTGCTACTATGACTACCATGCTACTCCTACTCCAACTGCTACATCTGAGATTCCCACTGCTTCTACTACTACTATAGCTACTGCTACTACTACTTCTACATCTACTACAGCTGCTACTACTACAACAACTACAACTACTACAACCACTTCTACGGATGTTGCTACTACTGCAGCTACTTCCACTGTCACCACTTCTGCTACCACTACTCCCACTGCTACTACTACAACTACTGCTACTACCACCACTACTACTACAGCTACTTCTACGACTATTGCTACTTCTCCTACTACTGCTATTGTGGTGACTCCTCCACCGTCTCCTAGTAATCCTACCACTACTACTACTTCTGCTAGTACTACTACTCCAATTGATACTACTACTTGTACTACTATGGCTATTGCTACTTCTACTACTTCTCCTGCTACTCCCACTATTATTACAACTACTGCTATGTCTACAACTACTACTTCTATTACAGCAACTACTACTGCTACTATTACTAATCCTACTACTACTACTAGTACAACACTACTAGAACCAATTCTACTACTAATCCTCCTACTACGACTTCTATTGCTATTGGTACTACTACTACTACTACTGCTACTACTACTAATACAGCTAATACTACTACAATGACTACTATGATAGTTAATGCTACTGCTACTATTGGCTCCGTAACTATTTCTACTACTGTGACTACTACAACTACTACTACTACTACGACTACTACTACAACTACTATAGTTGCTATTACTACTACTAATACTACTGCTACTACAACAGCTACTATTGCTGCTGCTACTGCTACTGTTGCCACTACTACTACGACTACTGCTATCGTAACTCTATGACAACTAATTCTCCTACTACTACCACTACTACTACTAATAATACTACTGCTACTTCTCATACGACATCTACTGATATAACTACAATTGTAGCTACTACTGCTACTGCAACTACTACTACTATTGTTACAACTAATACTACCACTACTACTACCGCTAGTCTTACTCCTACTACTACTACTATTACTACTCCTACTACTACTGCTGCTGCTACTCCTACTACTACTACTCCTACTACTACTACCCCTATTGCTACTACATATGCTATTGCTACAACTACTGCTATCGCTATTGCTGCTATTGCTACCACTATTGCAAATGCTACTACTATTTCCACTGATACTGCAACTATTGCTACTAATACTACTATTACTTCTAGTATTGCTGCTACCACAACTGCTACAACTATTGCTCCAATAATAACTGCTACTAGAACTACCACAACAACTGAAACAACTACTACTACAACTGCAACAGCTACAACTACTACTACAGCTACTATTACTATCAGTATTACTTCTATTATTACCACAACAACTACCACAGCTGCTACTCGTGCTACTGCTAAAACTACTACAACTTCTAGTACTCCGACTACTACTGCTACTACTAGAACTACTACTACCACTACAACAACAACTTATTGTGCTGTTGCTACTCCAACTACTACTTCTACACCCACTACTACTGCTACTGCTACTACAACTAGTACAACTCCTACTACTGCTACTGCTGCTACTAGTACTACTACTACTACTACTACTACTACTACTACTACTGCAACTACTACTACGACTACTACTACTACTACTATACTATTACTACTACAACTAGAACTACTACTATTACTCCACCTCCTCCGCTTCCTACTACTACTACTACTACTACTACTACTACTACTACTACTGCTGCTGCTGCTGCTACTACTACTACTATAGTTACTACTACAACTACTCGGATGGCTACTGCAACAGCCATAGCTTACTAGTATAATTACTGCGGCTATTGCTACTACAAATATTGCCACTACTACTACTACTTCTAGCACTATTGCTACTACTACTACTACTACTAATGCAATTGCTAGTACTGCTACAGCTACTACTACTACTACTACTGCAATTGCTAGTACTGCTACAGCTACTCTTACTACTACTGCTAGAGCTACAACCGCTACAGTTGCTGCGACTACTACTTCTGCTATTACTACTGCTACTAGTCCCACTATGACAACTACTATTTCTGCTGCAACTACAACTGCTACTGCCACTACTACTACTACTCCTATTGCTACTATTGCAACTGCAATTACTACCACTATTGCTACTTCTACTACTACTTTTATTACAACTACTACTAGTAGTACAAGTAGTACTCCTACTATGACTACTTCTACTGCTACTATTGCTACTGCAATTACTGCTACTGCTGCCACTGTTAGTACTACTACTACTGCGACTACTACAACAACAAATATTGCTACTCCTACTTTTACAACTACTACTACTACTACAACTACTACAACAACAACTATTACTACTCCTACGACTATTATTACTGCTCCTACTACTACTCCTACTATTAATAGTACTACTACTTCTACTACTACAACTACTCCAACCACCACTACTTCTACCACCACCACTACAGCTACCCCTACAATTAATAATACTGCTACTACTATTACTATTATTACTACTATTACTACTCCAACTACTAGTACTATTACAACTACCACCACTACAACAACAACTCTAGTACTACAACAACTACTACTACTACCATGACTACTACAACAACTACTGCTACTACTACATCTACCACTACTACTCTTGCTGCTACTTCTACTACTACTCCTACTCCCACTCCAACTACTCCTACTACTACAAGTACTACTAATACTACTACTCCTCCAACTACACCCACTACTGCTACTTCTACTACTACTACTTCTACTACTAATACTACTACTACTACAATAACTACTACTGCTACTACTACTACTCCTACCATACCTACTACTCCTCTTGCTACTAATACTTCTACTACTACTACTAATACTACTGTTGTTCCTGCTGCTACTAATACAACTACTCTTGCTACTACTGCTACTGCTACTACTACAACTACTACTATATCTTCTAACACTACTACAACTACTACCACTACAACTTCTACAATTACTAATACTACTACTTCTACTACTACTTCTACCACAACTACCACAACTACTATTACTGTTACTACTATAGCTACTACTACAACAACTACTTCCACTACCACTACTACTGCTACTACTACTACTACTACAACTACTACAACTACTACTTCAACCATTACAACTACTACTACTATAGGTATTACTACTATATTACTACTACTACTACTACTTCCCCAACTACAACAATAATAACAATAACTACTACTACTATCACTACAACTATAACAACAACAATTACTACTAGTACTACTATACTACGACTACCACTACTACCATGACTAGTACTACTACTTCTACCACAACTACCGCTACTACTACTACCAATACAACAACAACAACTACTACTACTACCACTACTTCTACTACTACTGCTACTAGTAGTACTAGTGCTACTGCTACTACTACTACTATTACTAATACTACCGCTACAACTACTACTCATACACCAACTCCTACTCCTAAAACTACACCTACTAATACTTTAGCTGCTAGAATTACTATTACTCCTATTATTGCTACCACTACTACTACCTCTACTACTACTACTACTACTACTACTACTACTACAGCTGCTGCTGCTGCTGCTGCTGCTGCTGCTACGACTACTGCTACCGCTACTACCTCTACTATACTACTTCTCCTACTACTACTACAACTACTACAACTACTATGACTACTACTATTACTACGACTACAACTACTTTAGCTAATACTACTACTACTAATATTACTACTACTACTCTACTACTACTACTGTTGCGACTAATATTTCTATTCCGATAACTACTTCTGCTCCTACTACTGCAACTCCAACTCCTACTTCTACTACGCTTCCAAGTAGTACAACTTCTATTACTGCTATTACGACTTTGGCGGCTACTACTACTACTACCACTACTACTATTATTGCAGCTACTACTACTATTACTACTTCTATTAGTTGTACAACTGCTACTGCTCCTATTCCAAATCCTACTACTACAACTACTACTTTTACCACTACTACTACCACTGCTACAATTACTATTACTCCTACTCTTACTATTACTACTAATACTACTGCAACTAATACTACTACAGCTACAACTACTACTACTAATACTGCTTCTACTGCAACAACAACAATAATTACTACTACTACTCCAACTCCTGCTCCTGCAATTACTACTACAACTCCTACTACTACTACTACTCTGACTCATACTCCTACTCGTACTACTACTTGTACTACTACTACTAGTGCTACTACTACAACCACTACTACTCCTAGTCCAACTCCTACTGCTACTTCTACACCAATGACTACAACTGCATCTATTACTAATAATACCGCTATTACAACTAGTACTGCTACTACTACTATTACTAGTACTACTGCTACTAATACTTTAACTACTGCTTGTACAACTACTACCCCTACTACTACTATAACTACTAATGCTGCTATTATTACTGCTACTACAATAATAACAACTACTACTACTACTAACACTACTACTACCACTAACACTATTGCTCCTACTATTTCAACGACTACTACTAGTATAACTACTACAATTACAATGACTACTAAGACTACTACTACTGTTATTGCTGCTACTACCACTAGTACTACTATTTATGCTACTACTACCATAATGACAACAACAACAACCATAACTACTACTGTTGCTCCTACAACTACAACTACTGCAACTACTACACTACTACTACTACTACTACTACTTCTCCTAAAGTAACTACTACTGCACCTGCTACTATTGCTACAACTACTGTTACTGCTACTGCAAACTACTACTACTACTACTAATACTACTACTACTACTACTACTACTACTACTACTACTACTACTACTACTACTACTACTACTACTACTACTACTACTACCACTACTAGTACTACTACTACTACTACTATTTCTACTGCTACTACCACTACGGCTACTACTAATTCCACTCCTATTGCTACTCCAACTACTTTTCATATAACTACTACTACTGCTACTACTACTATACTACTATTGCTATAGCTACTACTGCTAGTACTACTACTACTACCACCACCACTACAACAACTACTACTTCTTCTCCTTCTACTACTGCTACTACTG
Source organism: Trichopus zeylanicus subsp. travancoricus (assembly GCA_005019695.1). Lineage (NCBI taxonomy): Eukaryota > Viridiplantae > Streptophyta > Magnoliopsida > Dioscoreales > Dioscoreaceae > Trichopus > Trichopus zeylanicus. The sequence goes on from RXID01016588.1 coordinate 5,382, forward strand.
CTACTACCACTACTACCATTACTACTTTGACTATTACTACTACTACTGCTGCTGCTGCTGCTGCTGCTGCCACATCTGCTACTGGTACTCTAACAACAACAGCAATAACTACTACTACTCCTCCTGCTACAACTATTTTTACTACTACTACAACTACTGCTGTAGCTCCTACGACTGCTACTACTGCTACTACAACTACTACTGCTACTACAACTACTGCTGTTACTACTCCTACTGCTGCTACTGCTACTATTGCTACCTCTTCAACTAGTACCACCACTACTACTACTACTACTTCTACGACTACTACTCCTACAACTTCTACTACTACTGCTATGGTGACTACTACAACTACTGCTATGACTACTACTATTACTGCTACTACTGCTACTACTACTACTACTACTACTACCTTTGCTACTACTATTACGGCTACTACTACTATTGCTACTACTGCTACGCTACTACAATTACTACTATTGTTGCCACTACTGCGACTACTGCTACTATTTCAACTACTAGCACTACTACTACTACTACGAATACTAATACTTCTACTGCCACTACTAGTACTACGACTACTACAGCGACAACTACTGCTCCTACTGCTACCATAACTACTACTACTACCATAACTACTATTACTACTACTGCTACTAATGGTACAACTTTTACAATTGCTTCTATTACCACGGCTATAATAACTACTGCTACAACTTCTACCACTACTGTTATTGTCGGACTATTGCTACTACTGCTACTATTGCTGCTACGACAACTACTACTGCTACTACAATGACTAGTACTACTGCTATTGCTACTACTTCTTCTACAACTGCTGCTGTTATTACTAATACTACTACAACTACGGTAGTGACTACTGCTGCTATAACTACTTTTCCTTTGGCTATTACTACTACTACTACAACCACTTTTCCTACGACAGATACTACTTGAGCTACTACAACTACTACCACTACTAGTATTACTACTAATACCACTAGCAGTACTAGTACTTCTACTTCTACTACCGCTACTACAACTACTGCTACTACTACAGCTGCTTATGTTGCTGTTGTTGCTACTACTGCTACTACTCCTAGTCCTACACATATGACTACTACTACTACTATGCCTACTCCTACTATGGCTACAACTACTCCAACTCCTACTCCTACTCGCACTACCACTATTACTATTACTACTAAGACTACTACTACTACTACTACTACTATTATTACTTCTACTACTACTCCTACTCCCACTCCGACCCCAACTATTGCTACTACTACTCCTCCTTATACTACTACGACTACTACTATTACTACTGCCACTGCTACTACTACTACTTCTAAAACTACTACTACTACTTTATTTTCTACACCCACTGCTCCAAATACAGCTACTACTATTGCTGCTCCAAATACTACTACTACTACAACTACTACTACTACTGCAAGTACCACTACTACTACTACAGCAACTGCTGCAACTACCACTGCTGCTGCTGCTACTAATACTACTGTAGCCACTACTACTACTCCAAGTACCGCAGCTGTTACTAATACAGCTACGACAGTCGTTCCACTTCAGCTGTTGCTGCTACTACTACTTCTTCTCCTACTGCTACTACTTTCGCCATTACCACTAATACTATTGCTACTACTACTACTGCTACTATAATTTCTTCTACTAAAGCTAGTATAACAACTACTGCTAATTATACTATTGTTGTTGCTGATACTTGTAATATTACAACCACAACTGCTACTACTGCTGCTGCTGCTACTGCTGTAACTAGTATCAAAACTATTACTGCTATTACTGCTACTATTGACCCTAATACTACTACGGCTACTACTGCAACTATTGCAACAACTACTACTGATACTACTGCTACTATTACTGCTACTACTACTACTACTAATACTACAACAATAACTACTACTACTGCTATTACAAGAAAAATAATTGCTACTACTACAACTATTATTTCTACTTCTACTACAGCTACTACTACAACTACTACTATTAGTACTACTACATCTGGTACAAATACTAGGGCTAGCACCACCATTACTACTAATGCTACTATAACTACTACGACTACTACTACTGCGAGTACTCTACTTCTCATACTACGACTACTAACGCTACTAATACGACTACCGCTAATTCTCTTACTGCTACTACTACTAGTACTACTACTACCGCTACAACTACTCTACTTTTCCTACTACTACTATAACTTCTACGACTGCGACTACTGCAACAGCTACTACAACTAATACTACTACTACTACTGCAACTATCGCTACAACTTCTACTACCGTGACTACTACCTCTACTCCCATTACTACAGCTACTACAAACACAACTAGTACAACAATGACTACTACTACTACTTCTACTACTGCCACTACAATAACTACTACTACTCCTAATGCCATTACCACCGCTGCCACTGCGATTACTACAACAACTACTACTACTATTTCTACTACTACTACCGCTACAACTAGTGTTTCAATTACTACTACAACTACTATAACTACAACTAATACTACAACTACTATAACCACTACTACTACAACTACAACTAATACTACAACTACGATAACCACTACTACTACAACTACAACAATAACTACTTCTGCTACTACTACAACAACAATAACAACTACCACTACTACTACTACTATTACTACTACTACAACTACTAGTACTACTACTACTACTAATATTACTTCTCTTACTACCGCTACTACTACAACTGCTACTACTAGAACTTCTACTACTACTGCGACCACCACAACTACTCCTACTACTAATACTACCACTCCTACTTATACTACTACTACTATTACTTCTACTACTACTTCTACTACTACTTCTAATACTACTACTACAATAACTTCTATTGCTACGGCAACCACAATCACTACTCCTCCTCTTACTACTACTTCTACAACAACCACAGCGACTACTCCTACTACAACTCTTACTACTACGTCTACCACAACAACAACTACTACAACTACCACTGCTACTACAACTATTACTACTAGTATTGCTACTATAACTACTACTACTGTTACTACTACTTCTATTACTACAACAACTAAGACAACTACTCCTATTAATACTACTACTACTTCTACTGCTACTACAACAACAATAACAACTACTACTACTAGTACTGCTACTGCTACTACTTCTACTACTACTACTACTACTACTCCTCCTCCTACCACTACCCCTACTCCTACACTAACTCCTACGATAACTACTACAACTACTACAACTACTGCTACAACTTCTTCAACTACAAGTACGACAACTACTACTATTACTGCTACTACAGCTACTACTACTATCACTAATACTACAACTGCTGATTCTATTGCCTCTCCTCCTCCTCCTCCTCCTCCTCCTCCTCCTCCTACTACTACTACTACTACTACTGCTAAACGTAATACTCCTTCAACTACTACAACTACTACAACTACTACTACTACTACTACTAGTAGTATTACTATACTACTATTCCTAGTGCTTCTACTCCTAACGCTCCAAATACTTCTACGACTACAACTACTGCTACTTCTACTACTCCTGTAACAACTACTACTGCTACTATTGCAACTACTACTATAACTCCTAATGATACTACTACTACTCCTACTACTACTACTTCTAATATGACTGCTACTATTACTACCGGTATGGCTACTACTACAACTACTACTCTTACTACTCCTCCTCCTACTACTACTACAACCACCACTACTGCTACTATAACTGCTACTACTAGTAGAACTACTAATATTACCACGATCACTTCAACTCCTACTCCATCTACTACTCCTACTACTACTATTACGACTACTAATACTGCTATTACACTTACTACTCCAACTATTGCAATTTCTACTGCTACGATTACTACTACTGCTACTACCATTATTGCGATCACTACTACTGCTACTACTATTTCTATTACGACTACTACTACTCCTCCTCCTCCTACTACTACTTCTATTGTTACATTTACTACTACTGCTGCTCCTACTACCACCTCTACTCCTACATATACTCCTATTACTACTGCAACTACTATTGCTACTACTTCTACTACTACTACTACTACTACTACAACTACAATTACGACAACTTCTACTACTACTACTACTCCTATTGCTGCTACTAGAGAAACTACCAGTGCAACTGCTACTACAACTACCACTACAACTACTGCTACTTCTACTGCTACCACTATTGCTACTTCTGGTACTACAACAACAACAACTACTACTGCTACTGCTACAGCTGCAACTCTTAGTATTATTCCAACTACTACTACTATTACTAAGACTACTACTACTACTGCTCCTACATCTCCTGTTACTAGTAGTACTAGTGCTACTGCTACTACTACTACTACTGCTGCTGTTGCTACAACTACTACTCATACACCAACTCCTACTCCTAAAACTACACCTACTAATACTTATGCTGCTAGAATTACTATTACTCCTATAACTACTACTACTACTACTACTACTACTACCACCACCACCACCACCACCTCTACTACTCCTGCTACTACTACTACTACTACTACTACTACTGCCGCCATTACTACCTCTACTATACTACTACTCCGACTACTACTAATATTACTACTACTACAAATACTCTGACTACTACGATTACTACGACTACCACTACTTTAGCCACTACTACTACTACTAATATTAATACAACTACTACTTCTACTACTACTACTCCAGCTTCAACTCCTACTTCTTCTACTATTCCAAATACTACAACTTCTACTACTGCTACTACGACTTTTGTTGCTACTACTACTACTGCTACTACTACTATTACTACTATTTCTACTACTACTACTAATGCTATTACTACTACTGCTATTGCTGTTGCTGGTTCTACGACTACTACAACTACTACAACCACCACCACTACTAGTACTCCTACTACAACAACTACCACTACTGTTGCTACTGCTACTACTGTTGCTGCTTCTACTACGCCTACTACTCATACAATTCCAACTACTGCTATTACGGCCACTCATACTAGTACTACTATTGCTACTACTACTCCTATTACCACTCGTACTCCTACACCTATGACTACTACTACTACTATTCCTCTTCCCCCTCCTCCTCCTACTATTATGATTCCTATTCCTACTATGGCTACTACTACTAGTCCTACTACTACTACTACTACCACTACAACTCGTACTGCCACTCCTACTCCAACTCCTACTCCTACCACGACTCTCACAGCTACAACTATAACAACTACTACTCCTACTGCTACAGCTATTACTTTTACTACTATTAGTACAATTACGGCTATTACCACTACTACTCCTATTGTTACTATTACAACTATTGATACTACAACAACACTTACTACTACGACTACTACTATTGCAGTTGCTACTAATACTATTACTTCAATTATTAGAATAATTGCTATTGCTCCAATTCAAAGTCCTACTCTTACTTCTACTCCTACAAGTACTACTACTACCATTGCTACAATTACTATTACTCCTACTCCTACTCTTTCTACTACTACTAATACTATTGCAACCAATACTACTACAACTACAACTACTACTACTAATACTACTTCTACTACTACTACAACTACAACAACAACTACTACTTCTACTCCAACTCTTGCTCCTGCCACTATTACTACTACTCCTACTTCTACTACCGCTACTACTACTCGGAAACATACACCTACTCGTACTACCGCTTGTACTACGACTACTAGTACTACTACTACAACCACTACTACTACTCCTAGTCCAACTCCTATTGCTACTTCTACACCCACTACTACTACTACTACTATTACTACTAATACTGCTATTACTACTAGTACTACTACTATTACAACAACTACTACTACTACTGTTACTAGTACCACTGCTACTACTACTTTAACTACTACTTCCACAACAACTACCCCAACTATAGCTATAACTACTACTGCGGCCATTACTACTACAACAACTACTACTAGTACTAGTACTACTAATACTATAACTACTACTAATGCTACTACTACTACTACTTCAACTCCTACTACGAGAACTACTACCACTATTATAATGACTACAAATACTACTACTACTACTACAACCACAACAACAACTACTACTACTCCTGCTACTACTACCATAATGACAATAAAAATAGCAACAACAACTACTACTACCACTTCTACAATTACTATTACTACCTTTGCTACTGCTACTGCTGCAACTACTACTACACTACTACTGCTACTACTAATCCTACAATAACTACTACTGCGATTGCTACTATAGCTACAACTATTGCTACTGCTAGTATTCCTACTACTACTACTACTATTACTACTGCTGCTACTCCTAGAACTGCTACTACTACTGCTACCGCTACTATGGCTACTACTACTCCAGCTGCTTTTGCTCCTCCAACTACTTCTCATATCACTACTGCTACTGCTACTACTACTACAACAACTATTGCTACTGCTACTATTCTTACTACTACTACTATTACTACTGCTACTGCTACTACTATTACTACTACTTCTACTACTTCTATTACTTTGACTACTACTACTAGTACTACTGCTGCTGTAGCTGCTACTACTATTTTTGTTGTTACTGCTGCTGCCACTATTGCCATTACTACTACTACTACAACTACAACAACTACAACAACAACTACTTCTACAGTACTACGACAACAATAACAACTACCACAACTACTACTACTATTATTGCTATTACTACACTTTGTACTACTACTACTATTACTTCACTTACTACCACTACTACTGCAACTGCTACTATTACTGCTATTACTACACTTTGTACTACTACTACTATTACTTCACTTACTACCACTACTATTGAAACTGCTACTACTAGAACTTCTACTACTTCTACCGCAACTACTACTTCTGTGACTATGACAACTACTACTACAACTCTATTGCTACTAGTATTACTTCCACTACTACTAAAACTATTACTATTCCTACTGTCGGTCAATTAGAATCTGTGACTATGACAACTACTACTACAACTCTATTGCTACTAGTATTACTTCCACTACTACTAAAACTACTACTATTCCTACTGTTGCTCCACTTCTACTACTATTACTACTACTACTACCGCTACAATAGCAACATCAATCACAACAAGTACTACTACTACTACCCCTACTACTGTTGCTAGTATGCCAATCCTACTACTGCTGCTGCTGCTGCTACTACTACTATACTTAGTACTATTACTACTACTGCTACAGCTACTACTGCTACTACTGCTACTACTATTGCTGCTACAACTATTCCTATTATAGCTCCTACAACAACTACTACTACAACAATAGCTACAACTACCATTACTATAGATACTATAATTACTACTATAATTGCTAATGCGGCTTCTGCTACAACTGCTATTGCCACTACTCCTACTTCTACTACTGCAACTACTACTATTAATACTAGTTCTACTTCTACTCCTACTAATTCTCCTACAACTAGTACTTCTGCTACTACTAATGTTGCGTCTGCTACTACTACTACTCTTACTACTGCTCCTACTATTACTACTACTATTCCAATTGCTACTACTACGACTGCTACTACTACTACTACTACTACTGGTACAATGGCCACTACTGCTACCACTACTATGACTGCTGCTACTACTACTACTACTACTATTACAATAACAATAACAACTGCTACTACTAACACTACAACTACTATAGCTACTATTACTCCTCCTACTACTCCTACTTCTACAACAACAACTGCTACTACACCTACTACTACTACTACTTCTACAACTATGACTACTGTTGCTACTACTATAATTAATACTACTACTACTATTACTACTACAGCTGCTGCTACAATCGCTACTACAGCTACTACTGTGACCACTGCCACTACTACCACAGCTACTACTGCTGCTACTGCTGCTACTATTACTGTGACTACTACTGCTTCGACTGCTACAACTACTACTAACAACACAACTAATACAACAATAACTACTACTACCACTGCTACTACTTCTACTACAACCACTACTGCTCCTACTGCGACTACTACTACTACAACAACTACTACTACTACTGCTTCTACTACTACTATCTTTGTTACTACAACTATAAGTACTAGTACCACTACTACAACTATTGCGACTGCTGCTACTACTACTAGTACTTCTACTGCAGCTGCTACTACTATTGCTTATCCTACTGCTACTTCTATAACTATAACTTCTACTACAATAACTACTACTGTAACTACTACAACTGCTACTAATACTACTATTGCTACTATCAATGCGGCATCTTCTCCTAAAACCACAGCTGCTGCTTCTACTGTTGCTGCTAGTGCTATAACTACTACAAACTCTACTGCTATTGCTATTGCTGCTGCTGCTGCTACTACTACTACTACTTCTACTCCTACTCCTACAACTAATACTACTACCACTACTACTTCTACTACTACTTTTGCTACCACTCCTACTCCTACTCCAACTCCAACTACTGGGACTACTACTACTCCTTATACTACTACTACTACTACTACTACTACTACGACTACTAGTAATGCTTCTACTACAACTTCTTCTACTACTTCTACTACTAATTCTACTACTATTACTACTCCAATACTACTATTGCTACTACTGCTACTAGCTCAACTACCACTACTACTATAGCTACTTCAACTACTACTACTGCTGCAACAGTGGCAACTACTACGACTAATGCTACTCATGCTACTACTCCTACTTCACCTACTGCAGCTACTACTCATACTGCTACAACTATTGCCACTACTGCCACTACTACCGCTATTGTGGCTACTACTACTTCTTCTCCTACTATTGCCGCTTTTGCTATTAGTACAAATACTATTGCGGCTACTACTACTACTATTGCTACTACTACTACTACTACTACTACTACAGCCAAACTACTACTACTGCTACTAGTGCTACTACTACTGCAACAACTACCACAATTTCTACTGCCATTGCAAATACAACAACAACTGCTACTATGACTACTACTACTACTACTACCACCACCACTAGTACAACTACTACTACTCTCACAACCATTACTTCTACTACTATGACTACTACTACTTCTACTTCTGCTACTACTACTACTACTACTACTACTACAACTACTCTACTTCTCATTCTACTACTACTACTTCTATTACTTCGACTACTGCTACTACTACTACAATGAATACTACAGCTATTGTTACTATTACTACTCTTGCAACCATCGCTATTACCGCTACTACTGTGACAACTGTGACTTCTACTACTACTAGTGTTGTTACTGCTCATTCTACTAGTACTGATGCTACTACTGCTATTACTACTATTACGACTATTGTGATAGATTCTACTACTACTTCCAACACAACTAGTACAATAATGACCACCACCACCACCATTACTACTACTACTACTACTGCTATTAGTGCTACTACTATTGCTATTACCACTGCTACTATTGTTACTCCTGCAACTATAGTTACAACCACTTTTGCTACCACTACTACAACCACTACCACTACTACAAGTACTGTGACTACTTCTGCAACTACAACTTTAACTGCTACTACTACTACAACTACTACAACCACAGTGACTGCTACTCTAACAACTACTACAAAAACAACTACCACTAATATGATTGCTATTGCTATTGCTACTCCTATTACTTCTCTTGCTACTACTGCAACTGCTACTACAACTACTACTCCTACTTTTACAACCTCTACTACTACTAGCACAAATCCTCCTACAGCAACTACCACTAATACTACTATTGTTCTTTTGCTACTAGTACTAGTACTAGTACTACTGCTACTGCTTTTACTGCTGCTCTACAACTACTGCTATTACTACTACTACTGCTACTACTATCACAACAGCAACAACTTCTTCTACATCTACTATAACCACTCATATTAATACTACTACTATTATTGATACTATACTTACTATTATTGCTATTGCTGCACTGCTACTACTACTATTACTGCTATAATACTACTGCTACTACTAATCCAACTTTTGCTCCTACTACTATAACAACAACAACAACCACTCCTACCACTAATATAGCTATTACTATTACTCCTACCACTGCTACTACGGCTATTGCTACAACTCGTACTACCACTACTGCTACTGCTACTATTGCTACTACTACTACTAATATTGCTACTACTACTATTACTACTCCTACTTCTACTATGACAAATTCTCCTACTACTGCTACTTCTACTACTACTAATAATGCTACTACTACTACTACTACTATTAATTCTACTGCTTCTATTGCTACTACTACTGTTACTATTTCTACGACTGCTACTACTACTACTAATGTCGCAGTGACTACTACTTCTACTACTTCGACTACTACAACTACTAATGCTACTGCTGCTACTACTACTAGTACTTCTACAATTGCTACAACTACTACTACTATGACAACTACTACTTCTACCACTACTACAACGGCTACTACTGCTACCACTACTATGACTGCTACTCCCACTACTACTATTGTTGCTGCTACTACTACGGCTACCACTACTACTACAACTACTACTACTACAACTGCAACTACTTCTAGTGCTACTACTACTACTACTACTACTCCTCCTCCTACAAATACAACAACAACAACTACCACTACTTCTCCTACAACTACTACTGCTGCCACTGCTATAACTGCTACAACTACTGCTAGTTATAGTACCACTACTACTGCTGCTGCTACTATTGCTGCTACTACTCTACTACTACTACTACTATTATTGTTGCTATTACTGCTACTGGCACATCAACTACTTCTATTGCTTCTATTGCTGATGTTGCTGCTACTACGATTGGAACGTCTACTACTACTACTGCTACTATGACTGCTACACCAACAACTTCTCCTACTACTGCAACTGGTACAACTGCTACAAGTACTACTACTTTTTCTACTGCTGCTACTACTGCTACAGCTTATACTACTACTACTACTACTACTACTACTATTACTGCTATGGATACAACTACTATAACTATTGCTACTATGACTACTACTATTGCTACTACTATAACAACTACTACTGCTACTAATAGTACTACTTCTACAACTCCTTCTGCTACTACTGCTACTACTACTACTCCTACTGCTACTGCTACTACTTTTGCTACTACTATTGCAACTGTCGCCACAACTATTGCAACTATTGCTATTATTGCCGCTACTACATCTACTACTACAATTGTTGCTACAGCTGCTACTACTACTGTTGGTACTACTACTGGTACTGCGGATATTACTAATATTACTGCAACTACTACTTTGGCTACTGCTACTATAACTACTTTTCCAACTACTATTACGGCTGCTACAACTTCTGCTACTATTACTTCTGCTACTCTAGCTAATACTAGTGCTGCTACTACAACATCTACTGCTACTATGGCAACTACTATTACTTCTACTACTGCTATTGCTACCCCAATTACTCCTAATACAACAACTGCTACTACTACACCTACACCTACTACTACTACTTCTGCTATTGCTACTACTGCTACTACTACTACTACAACAGCTACTGCTACTACTTTGGCTACCACTACTGCTACTACTGCAACTACTACTACTATTACTACTACTACTACTACTTCTACTACTCCTGCTACTTCTACTACTACTACAATTGCTGTTGCTGCTACTACTACTACTACGACTACTACTACTGCCACTGCTACTACTGTCACTACTACCACAACTACTACTGCTACTATGACTACTATTACAACTAGTGCTACTAATGGTACTATTTCTACAATTGCTTCGATTACTACGACTACTACAACTAGTACTACCATTGCTGCTACTACTACTGCTACTGCTAATATTGTTGTTGCCACAACTACTTCTACTAGTGCTTCTATTATCACTACTACAACAACTACTACTGCTAATACAATGGCTAGTACTACTACTACTGTTGCTGCTGCTATTATTGATAGTACTACTACTACTATGACTACTGTTACTCTAACTACTTTTCATACTATAATTACTGTTGCTGCTATAACCACTTTTCCTATGACTAATACAGCTGCAGCTACAACAACTACTGCTACTACTTGTATTACTACTATAACTATTACTACTAATACTACTAGCAGTACTAGTACTGCTACTACTATTACTGCTGCTATAGCTATTGTTGCTACTATTACTACTACGGCTATTGTTGCTGCAATTACTACAACTACTACAGCTGCAATTGCTGCCACTACTGCTACAACAATTACTACTACTACTTCTGCTACTAATACTACAACAACAACTGCTGCTACTACTTCAGCTACTGCTACTGCTACTTTTACTACAACAACAACAACCACTACTACTAAAATGACAACTACTGCTACAACTGCTACTTCTACTCTTATTCTAACTAATAGTACAACTTCAACAAAAGAAAAACAACTACTACTATTGCTACTAATACTACCACTACTACTTCTTCTGCTACAACAACAACAACTACTACTAAGACTAATACAACTACTACTACTTTTGTTATAACTATGACTACTACTACTACAACAACAACAACTACAACTACTATTACTTTTGCTAATATTACTACTACTACCATTACAACTACTATGCCTACTGCTACTGCTGACACTACCGCTACTACTACCAGTACTACTCATACTACTAGTGCAACTGCTACTACTATTGTTGCTACTATAGCTACTACTACCACTACAACTACTTTTACTACTACTTTAACAGCTACTACAGCTACTACTTCTGCTACTACAACTACTACTACGGTGACTACTACAACTTCTACTACTTCTATTGCAACAAATACCACTACGACTACCACTACTACAACTACTGCTCTACTGCTACTAGTATTACTTCTACTACTACTATAACTGCTGCTACTTCTACTAGTACAAGAACAACATCTACTACTACTACTACAACTACTACTACTACACCTACTACTACTACTACTGCAACTCCTACTACTACAACTGCTGCTACTACTACAATACTTACTACTATTACTACTGATACGAATGCTACTATTGCTACTATTGCTATTACAACTATTACTGCCATTGCTACTACTATCCTTCTACTAGGACTACTACTACTACTACTACAGCAACTACTATTGCTAATACTACTACTACTGCTGCTACTACCGCAACTACAACTACAACTGCTACTACTACAACTACTATTATTGCTGCTTCTTCTCCCACTCCAATTACTATTGCTATTACTACTGCTACTACTACTAATACTACTACTACTACTCCTCTAGCTACTACTATTCCTATTACTGCTACTACTACTACTCTAACTCTCCTCCTCCTACTACTATTACTACTATGAGTACTACAACTTCTACTACTTTGATTACAACTAGTACTACTACTACTACAAGTACTACTACTAGTACTGGTACTATTGCTACCACTCGACTTCTTCGACAACTGCTACTAATGCTACTACTTCTACTACTGCTACTACAACAACTACTACTACTACTATTACTACTAATGCTAGTACTACTACTACAACTAGTACGACTATTACTACAATTAATATTACTACTACTTCTACTACTACTACTACTAGTATTGTTGTTGCCACAACTACTACTTCTACTACTTGTAGTACTACTATTGCTACTGCTATAACTACTACTGCTACTACTACTATTTCTGCTACCACTATTTCTATGACTACAACTATGACTGTTGCTACTACTACTTCTACTACTACTACTTCTCCTCTACAACTGTTACTACTACTACTACTACTACAATAACTACTACTTGTAGTACTACTACTACTGCTACTATTACTACAGTGGGTACAACAACTATAACTACTTCTTCTACTGCTGCTACTACTACTATTACAACTACTATAGCTACTACTAATATTGCTAGTACTATCGCTAGTACTATTGCTACTACTTTTGCTACTACTACCATAACTGCTACTACTTCTACGACTGCCACTTCAATTACTACTACTGCCACCACTGCTACAGCGGCTACTATTACTACTACTGTTGCTATTACCTGTATAATTGCTACTGCTAATGCTACTAGTGCTGCTACTACTTCTACTATGGCTACCACTACTACTGCGACTGCCACTACAAGTACTACTACTACAACTACTGCTACTGCTACTACAAGTACTACTACTACCACTACTGCTGCTACAAAAACTACTACTATTAGTGCTACTACTACTTCAACTATTGCTGCGACCATTGCTACTGTTGCTACTACTAGTAATACTACTACTACTGTTGCTATTGCTACTTCTACTACTACAGCAGCTACTACTACTACTTGTGCTGCTACTACTACTGCTACAACAAGTACAACTACCACTACTTCTATTGCTAATATAACAACTAATGTTGCGACTACTAATACTTATACTACTACGGCCTCTAGTACTGCAGCTACTACTACTACAACTACTATTACTACTGCAACAACAACAACAACTACTACTACTACTACAACTACCATAGCTGCTACAGCTACTGCTATTACTTTTTTATTGTTGTTGCTGCTATTGCTGCTGTTGCGACTACTACTACAACTAATACAACTCAAACTACTACTGCTATAGCTACTATTTCTACAACTAGTACTATAACACCTACTACTACATGTACGACAACTACTACTACCACTGCTACTACTATTGCTATTGTTGTTGATGCGGTTGGTACTACTACTACGACTCCTACTACATCTCTAACTACTACTACTACTACTACTCCTAACACTCCAACTACTACTACTACTACTACAACCACCACTACTACCACCACTACTACCACTGTTACTACCACAACAACTACTACTAATACTACTGCTATTACTACTACTGCTACTACAACTACTAATCCTATTACTACTGCTACTCCTACTACTTTTGCTGCTATAACTACTACAACTACTAAACCTCTTACTACTTCTAATGCTACTGTTATTACCACTACTACTGCTACAACTACTACAACACTTGCTACTACTACACCTACTACTACTCCTACTCCTATTCCTACTACTACCGCTATTCATAATACTACTACTACTATGACAACTATTAAAACTACTACTACTACTTCTACTATGACTACTATTGCTGCTACTAATGTTGCTACTACTACAACTACCACTACCAGCACTACTAACACTACTACTACTATACTACTACTACTACTGCTACTGCTACTAATATTACTACTACTGCTACTACTACTAATATTGCTATTATTACTACTACTACTACGATTACTACTACAACAATAACTACTACTACTATGACTACTACTATTACTACTGCTGCTACTACTACTACTACTACTTATAGTACTACTCCTACTACTACTCCTTGTACAACAGCAACTACTACTACTACAACTATAACTAATACTATTACTATTACTACTCTAAGAACTACCACAAGAACTACTATTACTATTGCTGCTGCTACTACTACTACAATGGCTACTACTACTACTATTGCTACTAATACTACTATGACTACTATTACAACTACTAATACTATAGTTACTACTACTATAGCTGCTACTACTATAATAACTACTATAACTACTCGAACTACTACTACTACAGCTAGAACTACTACTAATACTACTATAATTACTACTACAACAACTAATACTAGTATTACTACTGCTGCTACTCCTACTACTACTACAACTACTACTACAATAACTATTATAATTACAACTACCGTTAGTACTACTTTTGCAACTACTACTACTTCTTCAGGTGATATAGCTTGTAGTGGCAATAACCATAGTAGCAACAAGGGAAGTATTCATAGTAGTAGTATTATTAGCAGTAGTAGCAATAGTGTAATTGTAGCACAAGGATAAAAGCAAAAGTAGTAGTAGGAGCTATAGTAGAAGAAGTAGTTATTATTTGATTTGTTGGGGTAGTAATATTACTGGTAGTAGTAGCAAAAGTAGTAGTAGTGGTAGTAGAAGTATCAGCAATAATAATGGTAGTCATAGTCGTGGTAGTTGTCATAATAGAAGAAGCAGTAGTGGTAACAAATGAAGAATTAATTATAGTAGTAATAGTAGTATTAGCAGTAGTAGTACTAGTAGTAGTGGCAGTAGCAGTAGTAATAATTGCAGTAGTAGTACTAATAGTAGTAGTAATAGGAGTTGTAGTACTAATAGTAGCTATAGTATTAGCAATAGTAGTACTAGCAGTAGTAGTAGTAATCGTAGTGGTCATAGTAGTAGTAGTAGTAGTAGCAGCAGTAGTAGAAGTAGTCAGAGTAGTAGTAGCAGAAGAAGTTATTGTAGTAGCAATAGGAATAGCCTGCATTATAATAGTGGTAGTACTAGTAGTAGGAGTAATAGTAGTAGTAGCTGTAGCAGTAGTAGGAGTAATAGTACTACTAATAGTAATAATAGCAGTAGCAATAGTGGTAGTAGTATTAGTACTAGCAGTAGCACTAGCAATAGCAGCAACACTAGTAGTTGTTGTATTTGTAGTACTAGTAGCAACAATAGTCATAGTAGAAGTAGTAGTTGTGGTTGTAGTAGTAATTATTGTTGTTGTAGTAGTAGTAGCCATAGCAGTAGTAGTAGGAGGAGAAGTAGAGTAGTAGTTGTGGCAGTAGCAATAGCAGTAGTAGTTATAGAAGTTATGGTAAAAGTAGTAATGGTAGTAGTTGTAGTAGTAGTTGTAGTAGCAGTTGTAGTAGTAGAAGCAATAGTAGGAGTAGTAGTAGGAGTAGGAGTCAGATGGTAGTAGTTGTAATAGTAGTTGTAGCAATAGTAGTAGTAGCAATGGTAGTCGTAGTGGTAATAGGAGTAGTTGTAGTATTAGTAGTAATTATTGTAGTATTTGTCATGGTAATAGTAGTAGTAGTAGTAGGAGTTCTAGTAGTATTAGTATCAGTAGTAGTAGTAGTAGTAATAGCGGTAGTAGCATTGGTAGTAGTGGTAGAGTTGTTGTAATAGTAGCATTAGTTACAGTAGTGGTAGTAGTATTTTTCTTAGTGGTTGTAGTAGTAATAGTAGTAGAAGCAATGGGGGTAGTAGTTGTAATAGTAGTAGTAGCAATGGGGTTAGTAGTGGTAATAGGAGGAGTACTAGTAGTATTAGTAGTAGTTGTTGAAGTATTTGTCATGGTAATAGTAGTAGTAGTAGTAGAAGTTATAGTAGTATTAATATTAGTAGTAGTAGTAGTAGTAACAGCAGTAGCATTGGTAGTAGTGGTTGTAGTAGTTGTAGTAGTAGCATTAGTTACAATAGTGGTAGTATTAGTTTTCTCAGTAGTGGTAGTAGTAATAGTAGTAGTAGCTGTAGTACTAGTTGTTGCAATAGTAGTAGTTGTTGTAATGGTAGTAGTAGTAGCAGCAACAGTGGCAGCCGTAGTAGTTTAGTAATAGTAATACTAGTAGTGGTATGCGTAGTAGCAGTAGCAGTGATAGTAGTACAAGCAATAGCAGTAGCAGAAGTAGTAGCAGTAGTATGAGTAGTTATAGTAGTTGTAGCTATAGTAGTAGTAGCAAGTAGAATTAGTAACAGTAGTACTAGTTGAAGCAATAGTATTAGTAGCAGCTGTAATACTTGTAGCAATAGTAGTATAGAAGGAGAAGTTGTAAGAGCAGTAGTTGTAGCAGCAGCAACAACAACAGTAGTTGTTGTTGTTGTAGAAGTGGTATTAGTAGTAGTATTAGTTGAGGTAGTAGTAGTAGTAGCAGCAGCAGTTGTAGTAGTAGTAGTAGCACTAGCAGCAGCATTAGTACCTGTAGAAACTCTACTACTACTAGTACTAGTACAAGTAGTAGTAGTAGTGGTGGTAGCCACAATAGTAATAATAGTATAGTAGTTGCATCTGTAGTTATTGTCATCGTAGTTGTAGTCTTAATAGTAGCAAAAGCAGTAATAGCAGTAGTAGTAATTGTAGTAGTTATAGCATCTACAGTAGTAGTCGTAGCAACAAAAGTAGTAGTATTAGTTATAGTAGTTGTATTAATAATAGTAGTAGGAGGAGGAGAAGTAGTAGAAGTTGTAGTAATTACAGCAGCAGTAGCAGCAATAATAGGAGTAGTAGTAATAGTAGTAGTAGTAGCAGCAGTAGTAACAGTAGCAGCAGTAGAAGTGGCAGCAGCAGTAGAAGAAGTAGTAGTAGTAGCAGTAGTGGTCATAGTAGCAAGAGTAGTAGTGGCTATAGTAGTAGTAGTAGTAGTAGTAGTAGCAGCAGCTAGAGTAGCAGAAGTTGTAAAAGAAGTTATAGTAGTATCAGTACTATTAGCCCTAGCATTTGTAGTAGTTACAGTCGCACCAGTAGTAGAAGCAGCATCATTAGTGGTGATACTAGTATTACTAGAAGTAGTAGTGCTAACAGCAGCCTCAGTAGTAGTTGTAGTTGTTGTTGTAGCAATAGTAGTTGTAGTAATAGTAGTGGTAGTAGTAGCACCTATAGTATTAGTAGTAGTAGTAGCAGTAGTACTAGTGGTAGTAGATGAAGTAGCAGTAGTAGCAACAACAGTACCATCAGCAGCAGCAGCATTAGCAGCAGTAGCAGTAGTAGAAACAACAGCAGTAGCAGTAGTAGTAGTAGTAGTAGTAGTAGTAGCAGAAGTTGTACCAGTAGTGCTATTGGTAGTTGTAGTAGAAGCAGTAGCAGAAGTAGCAATAGTAGTGGTAGTAGAAGTCATTGTAGTAGTAGAAGTAATAATAGTAGCAATAGCGATAGTTGTAGCAGTAGCAAGAGCAGCAACAGTAGTAGTTGTAGGCGAAGTAGTAGTATTAGTTATTATTATTGTTGTAGCAAAAGTAGTAGTTATTGTGGTAGTAGTAGTTGTTGTTATTGATGTTGTATAGTAGTAGCAGTAATAGTCTTAGTAGTAGTAGCAGCAGAAGTGGCAACAAAAATAGTAGTAGTCGTGGTGGTAGTAATAGTAGTAGTCGTGGTGGTAGTTATAGTAGTAGTAGGAGTAGTAGTAGTATTAGTCACCACAGTGGTAGTTGTAGTTATAGTAGTAGTAATAGTTGCAGTAGTAGTAGCAGTGGTAGTCGTAGCAGAAGTAGTAGTAGAAGAAGCAGTAATAGTTGAAGTAGTAGTAGAGTAGGAGTAGTTGTTGGAGCTATAGTATCAGTAGAGTGCGGTTATGGCAGTCGCAGTAGTAGCAGTAGCCAAAGTAGTACCAGTAGCAGTAGTTGTAGTTTGAGAAATAGCAGTAGTAGGAGAAGTAGCAGTAATAGTTGTTGTAGTAGTAGTAGTAGTAGCAACAATATTAATTATAGTTTTTGTAGAATCAGTAGTAGCAATTGTGGTAGCAGCAGTGATGGTAGCATAAGTAGTAGTAGTAGGAGAAGTAGTAGTTGTAGCAGAAGCTATAATAGTAGCAACTATAGTGGTAGTATTGGTAGTCACAGTAGCAGGAGTATCAGTAGTAGCAGAAGTAGTAGTAGTAGTAGCAGTAGTGTTAGTAGTGGTAGTAGTAATAGTGGCAGTTGTAGTAGAAGTAGAAGTAGAAGTAGGAGTAGTAGTCGAAGGAGAAGTAGTAGTAGTTGTAGTATAAGTTACAATTGTAGCACAAGTTCAAGTAATTTTAGTAGTAGTGGTAATAGCAGCATTTGCAACAATAGTAGCAGCAGCAGCAGTACAAGTAGTAGAACAAATAGTTATGGCAGTAGTAGTAATAATAAGAGTAATAGTTGTAAAAGTAGTAGTAGAAGTAGTGATTGTAGTCTGAGAAGTAGTAGTAGTAGTAGTAGCAATAGTAGTAGCAGTAGTAGTAGTAGTAATAGTAGCAGTAGTAGTTGTTGTTTTTGTTGTAGTAGTAGTAGTGGTAGTAGTAGTAATAATAGAAGTAGCAGTAGTCAAAGTTGCAGCCGCAGTAGAAGTAGCAACAATAATAGTAGTAGTGGCTGCAGTAGTAGGAGTAGTAGAAGTAGTAGTATCAGTGATAGTAGTAGTAGCAGTAGTAGCAACAGTAGTAGTACTAGAAGCAGTAGTAGTTGTAATAGTAGCAGTAGTACAAGTAGTATTTCCTATAGTAGTAGCAGTGGTAGTAGTAATAGCAGGAGTAGTTGTCGTAGTAGGTGTTGTGGTAGTTATAGTAGTAGTGGTAGTAGTAGAATTAGTAGCAGCGCTAGTAGCGATAGTAGTAGTTGTTGTTATAGTTGCAACAACTATAGCAATAGCTGTAGTAGTTGTAGTAGCTGTAGTAGTTATTGTAGTACTAATAGTAGCTGCAGTAGCAATAGAAGTAGTAATATTAATACTAACAGTAGCAGTTGTTATTGTATTAGTAGTAATAGTGGTAGTAGTAGCTAGAGAAGTAGCAGAGCAATAGTAGTAGTAGCATCATCGACAACACCTGCAGCCATAGTAGTAGTAGTTGTAGCCATAGTAGTAGTTGTAGTAGTAGAATAATAGTAGAACTAGCAGTAGTCGCAGTAGTAGTAGTGGTGTTAGTAGGGGTGGTTGTAGTAGTAGTAGCCGCAACAACAACAACAGCAGTAATATTTGTCCAAGTATTAGTACTAGTAGTAGTAATAGTGGTAGTGGTAGAAGTAGTTATTATTGTGGTAGTCGCTGTAGTAGTAGTACAAGTAATAGCAGTAATAGTAGCAGCAGCATTAGTTGTAGCTATATTTGTAGTAGTAATAGTAGCAATAGAAGTAGTACCCATAGTATCAGTAGTAGTTGTTGTATGAGAAGTAGTATTAGCAAGAGTAGTAGCAATAGTAGTAGTTGTTGTTGTTATTATTGTAGTAGTTGTAGCAGTAGTAGTAGCAGCAGTAGTAGTAGTAAAAGAAGTAGTGGTAGTAATAGTTGTAGCAGGGGTAGCAACTTTAGTAGTGCTAGTAGTAGCAGCAGTAGCAGTAATAGTAGCTGTAGTAGCAGTAGTTGCAGTTGTAGTAGTAGTAGTAATAGTCATAGAAGTAGTAGTGCCGATTGTAGTAGCAGCAGTAACACTACCAGTAACAGCAGTAGTATTAGTATGAGTGGCGATTGTTGTCCTAGAAGATGTAGCAGTGGTAGTAGAAGTAGTAGGGGTAGTGGTAGTGGATGTATTTGAAGTATTAATGGTAATAGCAGTAGTAGTAGTGGTAGTAGTAGTAGCAGTAGCAGCAGTAGTAGTAGTGTAGCAATAGTAGCGGCAACAACAATAGAAGTTGTTGTGTAGCAACAACAACAGTAGTAGTATTAGTAGCAGTAGTTGGAGTAACAAAAGTAGTAGTAGCAATCGAATAAGAAGTAATAGTGGTAGTAGCTGTAGTTGCTACAGTAGCAAGAGTTCTAGTAGTAGTAGCAATAGTAATAGTAGTTGCAGTAGTTGCAGCAGTAGTAGTAATATTAGTAGCAGTAGCAGAGCAGTTGTGGTAGTAGTAGTAGTAGTAGTGGTAGTATTATCTAGAGTAGCAGTAGTAGTAGCAGTAGTAGCAGTAGCAAAAGTAGTAGCAGTAGTACTACTACTGATAGTAGTAGAAGTGGTACTTGTAGTAATAGTTGTAGAAGTAGTATCAGTAGTTGTCGTATTAGTAGGAATAGTAGTAGTAGTAGAAGAAGTGGTAGCAGCAACAGCAGAAGTGGCAGCATCAGCAGTAGTACTTAGTACTAGTAGCACTAGTAGTAGTAATTGTAATAGTAGTAGCAGTGGTAAAAGTAGTAGCAATAGTACTCCTACTAGCAGTAGTTGAAGTGGTAACAGTAGTAGTAGAAGTGTTAAGAGAAGTAGTAGCAGTATTGGTAATAATAGTTGTAGTTGCAGCAGCAGTAGTTGCAACAGCAGCAGCAACAATAGTACTAGTAGTAGCAGTACTAGTAGCAGTAGTAGTAGTAGCAAAAGTGGTAGCAGTAGTATTAATAGTAGTAGTAGCAGTTGCAGCGGTGGTAGAAGAAGTAGAAGTGGTAGGAGAAGAAGTAGTAGTAGGAGTAGTCGTGGTAGTAGTAGTAGTTGTAGGAGCAGTAGTAGACGGAGTGGTAGCAGTAGTATGACAAGTTGTTGTAATAGAAGTTGTACCAGCAACAATTGTTATGGTAGGAGAAGTAGAAGTAGTAGTAGCATTATTAGTAGTAATACTAGATGTAGTAGCAAAAGTATCACTAGTAGTAGTAGTATTAGTAGAAGTAGTAGTACTGCTAATAGTAATAGAAGAAGAGGTAGCAATAGTAGTAGTAGTGGAAGGAGTAGTGGCAATAGTAGAAGTACTGGTAGCAACAACAATAATAGTTGCAACATATGCAGCAGCAGTAGTAGTAGTCGTGGTGGTATTAGTAGTAGTATCAGCAATAGCAGTAGTAATAGTAGTGGCATTGAGAGTGGTAGTAGTAGCAACAATAGTAGTAATAGTACTTGTAGTAGTAGCAATAGTAGTAGTATTATCAGTGGTTGTAGCAGTAGAAGTAGTAGTTGTAGTAGTAGTAGCAGCAGTAGTACTAGTAGTAGCAGCAGTAGCCGCAGTAGTAGTTGTAGCAGGAGTTGTAGTATTAGTAGTAGTAGTAGAAGAAGTAGTAGTAGGAGTAGTAGTAGTAGTAGCAGCAGTATTAGTAGTAGCAATAGTAGAAGTAGTAGTAGGAGGAGGAGTAGTAGTATCAGCAGTATTAGTAGTAGCAGTAGCAGCAATAATTCTAGCAGTAGAAGTTGTAGTAGTGGCATTAGCAGAAGCAGTAGTACTAGTAGTAGAAGTAGCAATTGTAGTGGTGGAAGTAGTAGTAGGAGAAATGGTAGTAGTTGTATTATCAGTAGTAGTAGCACCAAGAGTAGTAGTAGTAGTAATAGTAGTGATAGTAGTTGCTATAGCTAAATTAGTAGCCGTAGCAGTAATAGTAGCAGTATCAGTAGTAGTAGTAGTAGCAGTAGTAGTAGAAGTAGTACTAATATTAGTTTGTGTAGTAGTAGCAGTTATGGTAGCTGCAATAGTGGTAGACATAGCAATGTTATTAGCAGTTGTAGTAGTAGTAGTAGTAGTAGTAGTAGTAGTAGTAGTAGTAGTAGTAGTAGTAGTAGTAGTAGCGGCAATAGTTGTAGAAGTAGCAGTAGTATTAGTAATTGTTGTAGTATTAGTAGTTGTCGCAATAGTAGTAGTTGTAGGAGCAACAGCAACAGCAGTAGCATTAGTAGTAGCAGAAGTAGTAATTGCAATAGTAGTAGCAGTAGTAGCAGTAATGGTAGCAGCAACAGTAGTAGTAGTCTTAGTAGTACTAGTAGTAGCAGTTAGAGTAATAGAAGCAGTGGTGGTAGTACTAGTTTTATTAGGAGTAGTAGCAGTTGTAGTAGTAGTAACAATCGTCGCCATAGTAGCAGTAGTAGTTCCAGTAGTAGCAGTAGTAGCAGCAACAGTAGTTGTAGTAGTGGAAGTACTAGCAGTAGTAGTAATAGTAATAGTAGTTTCTATAGCAGCCGTAGTAGTAGTAGTAATAGAAGTAGCATCAGAAGTTGCAACAACAGTAATTGTAGTAGTCGTAAAAGTAGTTATAGTAGTTGCAATGGCAGCAGCTGTGGTAGCAGTAGTAGTAGCATTAGTCATAATAGTAGGGGAAGTAGCGATAAGAGTAGCGGAAGGAACAGTAGTCGCACTCGTAGTAGCAGTAGTAGTTTTAGTAATAGTACAGCAGTTACAATAGCACTACTAGTAGTAGTAGTAGTAGTAATAGTAGCAGTAGTAGCAGAAGTCGCAATATTAGTGATAATAGCAGTAGTAGCAGTTGTAGGAATCATAGTAGTTATAGTACTGGTAGTAGTTGTAGTAGTAGTAGCAGTAGTAGCAGTAGTAGTATAAGTACGAGTAGTAGTAGTGGTAGTAGTAGTAGTGTGGTGCTGGTGGTGGTAGTACTAGTATTAGCTGAAGTTGCGATATTACCCATTGTAGCAGTAGTAGAAATAGCAATAGTACGAGTAGTAGCAGTTGCAGCAGTAGGAGTAGAAGTTGTTGTAGTAGTAGAAGTAGTTATTGTAGTAATAGTAGTAGATGCAGTAGCATTGGTAGTATTAGCAGTAATAGTAGTAGTTGTAGTAGCAGCAGTTGTGATAGTAGTGGTAGTAGTAGTAGTAGAAGTGGCAGTTATAGTAGCAATGGTAGCAGAGTAGTAATGGCAGTAGTAGTAGTTGCATTTGTAGTTGTTGTAGCATTAGTAGTAGCAGAAGTAGTAGTAGCTGAAGTTGCAATAGTAGTAGCAAAACAAGCTATAGTAGTAACACAAATACTAGTAGTAGTAGTCGTAGTAGTAGTAGAGTTGGTAACGGTTGAAGAAGTACCAATAGTAGTAGTGCTATCGCAGTGGTAGTATTAATAATAGTTGTACCAGTAGTAGTTGTTGTTGTAGCAAGAGTAGTAGTAGTAGTAGTACTAGTGGCAATCGTAGCAGCAGCAGTAGTAGTAGCAGAGTAGTAGTGGCAGTAGTAGTAGTTGCATTTGTAGTTGTTGTAGCATTAGTAGTAGCAGAAGTAGTAGTAGCTAAAGTTGCAATAGTAGTAGCAAAACAAGCTATAGTAGTAGCACAAATACTAGTAGTAGTAGTCGTAGTAGTAGTAGAGTTGGTAACAGTTGAAGAAGTACCAATAGTAGTAGTGCTATCGCACTGGTAGTATTAATAATAGTTTTACCAGTAGTTGTTGTTGTTGTAGCAAGAGTAGTAGTAGTAGTAGTAGTAGCAGTCGTAGCAGCAGCAGTAGTAGTAGCAAAAGTAGTCGCAGAAGTAGTAGTAGTAGTTGTAGTGTTGGTAGCAGTAGTAATAGTAGAATTGGTAGCACAACTCTTATTAGAAAAAGTAACAGTAGAAGTAGTAATTGTAGTAGTACTAGTAGCAGTAGTAGCAGTTGAAGAAGTGGTTGTGGAAGTAGTAGAAATCGTAGTAGTGGCAGTAGTAGTTGTAGTTGTAGCCGTAGTAGCAGTATTAGTAGTAGTAGCAGTAGTAGTAGTAGTAGGAGTAGTCGTAGTAGCAGTAGTTGTAGCAGTTGTAGTAGCAGTAGTGGTAGTACTAGTAGCAGTAGTATTAGCCGAATTAGAAGTATTAGTAGTAGTAGTTATTATTGTAGAGTAGTAGTAGCAGTAATAATAGTAGTCGTAGTAGAATTGATTATTGTAGTAGTAGTGGCAATAGTAGCAGTAGTAGAAGTTCTAGCAGAAGTAGTAGTAGTAGCAGAAGTTGTAGAAGTTGTAGTAGAAGCAATAGGAGTTTTAGTATTAGAACAAGTAGTAATAGTAGTATTTATAGTAGTAGCCGTAGTGGTAGTTGTAGTAGTAGCAATTTTAGTAGCGATAGTAGTAATAGTATTACTAATAGTATTAGTAGCAGTAGTTTTACTAATAGTAGTAGCAGCAGTCGGAGTAGTAATAGTTGCAGTAGTGGTAGTAAATTTAGTGGTAATTGTAGTAGTAGTAGTTTGAGTAACAGCAGTAGTAGTAATAACAGTAGTAGTAGTTGTTGTAGTAGTGGTAACAGTTGTAGCAGTAGTAGTGGCAAAGGTAGCAGTAGTTGTTGTAGTAGCGATTGTGCTAGTAGCCGTGGTTGTTATTGTTGTAGTAGTAGTAGCAGCCATTGTAGTGATAGTAGTAGGAGCAACCGTAGTAGTAGTTGATGTAGAACTTGTAGTAGTAGTAGCACTAGTAGTAGTAGAAGTAGTAGATGTAGTATTAATCGTAGTTATCATAGCATTAGTGGTTGTTATTGTTGTAATAGTACCGTAGTAGTTGTAGTAGTTGTAGTAGTGGTAGTGAGAGTAGTAATAGTAGAAGTAGCAGTAGTAGTAGTAGTTCCAGTAGTAGTAGGAGTAGTAGCAGTAGCAATAGAAGTGGAGTGGTTGTAGCAGTCAAAGTAGTAGTAGTAGTACAAGTAGTAGTTGTAGTAGTGGAAGTAGTAGTAGCAGCAGTCGTAAAAGTACTAGTAGTAGTAGTAGTAGCAGTCGTAAAAGTACTAGTAGTAGAAGTAGTAGTAGTAGTAGTAGCTGTAGTGGTAGTTGTTGTAGTAGTAGTTGCAGTAGTAGCAGTAGTAGTAGTCGTAGTAGTTGTAGTAGTAGTACTAGTAGAAGTAGTAGTAACAGTAGCAGCAATTGTAGTAGTTGTGGTAGTACTAGTAGTAGTAGTAGCAGTAGTAATAGAGCAATAGTAGTTGTAGTACTAGAAGTCATAGTAATAGTAGTAATAATTATAGTAGAAGTTGTTGTTGTTGTAGTTGAAGTAGTAGAAGAAATAGTCATAGTAGTAATATTAGTGGTAGTTGTTGTTGTAGCTGAAGTACTAGAAGAAATAGTTATAGTAGTAATAGTACTAGTAGTAGTAGTTTTGGTAGTAGCAGCAGCAGCAGTGGTTGTAGCGGTAGTAGCTGTAGTAACAGCTATAGCAGTAGCAGTAGCCGTAGTCGTAGCGGTAGTAGTAGTAGTAGTAGTAGTCAATATTAGTGGTAGTAGTGGGAACAATTGTAGTACTAGCAATGGTAGTAGCTGTAATTGTAATAGTAGGAGTAGTAGCAGTAGTAGCTACAGTAGTGTAGAAGTTGGAGTAGTAGTACTAGCAGTAGTAGCAGCATTAGTAGTAGTAGCAGTAGTAGTACTAGTAGTTGTTGTAGTAGTAGCAGCAGTAGCAATCGAAACAGTAATAGCAGCAATACGAGCAATAGTAGTAGTAGTTGTTGTAAATATGGTGGTAGGATTAGTAGTAGTAGTAGTAAAAGTTGTAGAAGTGGTGGTAGTAGTAGTAGGAGAATTAGTAGTAGTATTGGCTATTATTATTGTACGAGAAGTAGTTGTAATAGCAGCAGTAGTAGTAATAGTAGATAGAGTGCTAGTACTAGCAGTAGCAGCAATAGCAACAATAGTAGTAGTAATAGTAGTCGCAGTTGTAGCAGCAATAGTAGTAGCAGTAGCAGTAGTAGAAGTGGTAGTAGTAGTAGTAGATTTAGTAGTAGTAGTAGTTATTGTTGTACTACTAGTAGAAGTGGTAATAGCAGTTATTGTAGCAGTAGTTGTCCAAGTAGTTGTAATAGTAGTCATAGTAGTTGTAGTAGTTCTAGACTTAGAAGTAGTTGTTGTAGTAGTTGTAGCAAGGGTAGCGGGAGTAGTAGTAGTAGCTGTAGAGCTAGAAGAAGTAGTAGTAGAGTAGTAGTACTAGTAGTAGCAGTAGCAATAGTAGTAGTAGTAGTAGTTGTAGTACTAATAGTAGTAATAGTAGTAGTAGTAGCATTAGCAATAGTAGTAGTAGCAGTATTAGCAGTAGTGGTTGTAGTAGTAGTAGCAGTAGTAGCAGTAGTAGCAGCAGGAGTAGTAGTAGTGGTAGTAGTTGTAGTACTTTAAAAGTAGTAGTAGAAGTAGCAATAGTAGTAGTAGCTGTAGTACTATTATTGGCAAAAGTAGTAGTATTAGCCGTAGTAGCAGAAGTAGACGTAGCATTAGTAGTAGTAACAGCAGCAGTAGTAGTTGTAGCAGTTGTTGTAGTAGTAGTAGAAGTTGTTGAAACAGAAGTAGTTATCACAGTAGTAGTAGAAGTAGTACTAGTAGCAGCAAAGCAAAAGGAGTACTAGTTGTTATTATAGTCGTAGTAGCAATTTTAGTACCCGTAGTAGTAGGAAAAGTAATAGTAGTAATAGCAACAGTTGTAGTAGTTTTAGTAGTTGCAGTAGTAGTTATTGTTGTAGTACTAGTTGCAGTAGTAGTAGGATTATTAGCAATAGTAGCAGCAGTAGCAGTTGAAGCTATAGTGGTCGTAGTAGCAGCAATAGAAATAATACTAGTTATAGTAGTAATAGTAGAAGTAGTAGTAGTAGGAGTCATAATAGTAGTAGAAATAGGTATAGTAGGAGTAGTAGTAGTGATTGAAGTAGAAATGGGAGTAGTAGTAGTAGGAGCAATAGTAGTAGTAGTTGTAGTAGAAGTAATAGTAGTAGTTGTTCTAGTAGTGGTAGTAGTAATAGTTTTAGTTCTAGCAGTATAAATAGTAGTGGTTGTAGTAGTAATGGTTATAGTAGTCACAGTAGTAGTAGTAGTGGTATGGGATGTAGTATTAGTTACAGTAGCCGATATAGTAGTAGCAGTAGTACTAGTAGTACTAGAAGTAGTCGTAGCCGGATTAGTAGTAGCAGTAGTAATAGTTGTAGTTATAGCAATAGTAGTAGTAGTCATTCTTGTAGTGGCAATAGTAGAAGAAGTCGTATATGATTTTTGCAAATAATACTCCTAGTACTACTACTACTCCTGCTACTACAAATACTGATCCTACTACTAATGCTACTTTTGCAATCGCTACGACAATGACTGCTGCTACTACTACTACTACTACTAATACTACTCCAACTACCGCGATTACTGCAACTACTACTCCCACTGCTTCTGCTACTACCACTACTACTACTACTATTGCTCATGCTACTACCACTACTACTCCTACTACTACCGATACTCTTCCCACTACTACTGCTGCTAATACTCCTAGTACTGCTTCTACAAATACTCCTACCACTAGTACAACTACTACTGCTCCTACTATTACTACTACTACTACTACAACTCTAACTACTACAAGTGTTATAACTGCTCCTACTGCTACTACTAATACGACTACTACAACTACCGCTACCAGTCCTGCTGCTACTACGATTGTTGTTTCACCTACTACTGCTACTTCTACAACTTCTATGGCTGCTATGACAATTACTACTACTTCTATTACTACAACAAGAATTTGTACACCTACTGCCACTACCACCAATACTACTACTTCAGTTACCACTGCTACTACTACTACAACTACTGCCACTACTATTTTTTCTAACACAACAACTACTGCTGTTGTTACTACCACTACTAGTGCTACTACTATTCCTACTACTGCAACTACTACTACTACTTTTCCTACTACTACTACTTCTACTACTACTCCTACTCCTACTTCTATAACTACTACTACTACTATCATGAAAAAATAACTACTACTACTGCAACTACTACTACTATTTCTACTACTAATGCTGTCATTACTACCTGTACTTCTACTACTACTACTACTACTACTACGTCTACTACTACTTCTCCTATTACTTTTGCTACTGGTAATACGGTAGTCACTACTACTACTGCTACTATTAATACTAATGTTGTTGCTAATACTACTACTACTTCAACTACAGCTGCTGCTACTGCTACTGCTACTAGTTATTATTGCTACTACAACTACAATGTCTAGTACTACTACTACTAATATTACTACTGCTACTATTAGTTCGTCAAATACCTCCACCACCACCACTCCTACTACTACTACTACTACTACTACTACTACTACTACTACTATTACTACTACTACCACTACTACTACTACTAATTAGCTAATACCACCACACTACGACTACAACAACTACTACTACTGCTGCTGTTGTTGCTGCTACTACTACACTACTTCTGCTACTACTACTTCCAGAAGGACAACTACGACTCTTGCTACTATTACTACTATGACTGCTACTACTACCACTACAACTACCACTATTACTGCTACAGTTGCTACTAATACCACTACTACCACCACTACTACTACCACTACTACTATCACTACTACTATTACTACTACTACTACTACTACTGTAAATACTACTCCTATTGCTGCTGCTACTACTACTGCTGCTACTGCTCTTGCTGCTACTACTACTATCCTACAACTAGTACTGCTACAACCACTACTGCTACTACTGATACTCCTACTATTACTACTAGTACTACTATAGCTCCTACTACTACGAGTGTGACAAGCGCTCCTACTACTTCTACTACAGCTAATGCTACTACTAATGCTATTGCCATGACTACTACTACTACTAGTACTATAGTTACTGCTATTGTTCTCACTACAACTACCACTTGTACTGCTACTGATTCCACAACTACTATGGTTGCTACGGCTACTGCTACTACTACTACTAATAATACTACAACAACAACAACAACTACTACTACTACTAGTACTATTACTACTACTATAATTTTTACTACTACTACTATTGTTACAGCTACTAATACTACTACTATGACAACTACTATTACAACTACTGCAACTTGTGCTACTACTACTACCACTACTACAACTATTACTATAGCTACTACAACAACTACTACTACTACCATTGCTATGACAACTATTGCTCCTACTACTAATACTCCAACTTCTATAACAACTACTCCTACTTCTGCTACTATTACTAGTACTACTGCAACTCGTGCTACTACTGCTACTACTATTATTTTTACTAATGATACTCCAGCTACTACTGTTGTGACTACTACTTCTTTAATTGCTACTGCAGCTGGTACTCCTACTACTATTGCTAGAAATATCACTCCAACTATAACTACAACTACTATAGCTCCTACTGCTACTACTCTTGCTACCAATACTACTATAACTATTGCTACAACTATTATAACTACTACTGCTACAACTACTACCTCTATGACTACTACTTCTATTACTACTCCTACTACTACTACTATTACTATTGCCACTATCACCACTATTACGACTACTACTACTCCTGCTACTCCTACTGTGACTACTAATATTGCGGCTACGCCTACGACTACTACTACTCCGACTACTTCTACCACTACTACTAGTACTACTACTATTATTATTGTAGCTACTAGCAGCTACTAGTGTTGCTATTATTGCTACAACAACTATAACTACTACAACTACTATCTCTATTACTACTATAGGCGCTACGACTACAACATCTATTACTACTACTACGACCACTACTTCAACTACTACTACTACTACTACTACTACTACTACTACTACTACTACTACTACTACTACTAATACTACGCCTAATACTATAACTACACCAATAATGACAACTACAACTACTGCTTCTACTTCTTCTTCTACTACTACTCCTCCTAATACTTCAAATACAATAATAATAATAACTACTACTACTAGCATTAGTTGTAGTAGCAGTAGTAGAAGTAGCATTAGTAGTAGCAATAGTAGTATTAAGAGTAGCAGTAGCATCAGTTGCAGTAGTAGTAGTATTAGTAGTAGTCATAGTAGCCATGAAAGTAGTAGCAATAGCAGTAGTAGTAGCAACAGCAATAGTCATGGTGGTAGTAGTAGCAGCAGTAATAATAGTAGAAGTAGTAGTAGTGGTAGCTATAGTTTGAGTAGTAGTAGCAATAGCTATAGTGGTACTAGCAGTAGTAGCAGCTGCAGGAGTAGTAGTTGTCATAGCGGTAGTAGTGGTGGTGGTAGCAGTAGTAGCAATAGTAGTTATTATAGTAGTAGTATATTAATAGCTATAGCGGTAGTTATTATTGTATTAGTAGTAG
>RXID01016589.1:0-18171 GCA_005019695.1 Trichopus zeylanicus subsp. travancoricus
TATATAAATTTAAAAATGGCCAAACAATAATGAATTCCGTAATGATAGAATAAATAATTTTTCACTTATTGAATATATTTTTCCCTTGTTAAATAGTTTGATAAACGTAAAATACATATATATTAAATTTAACTACAGAATACTAAAAAGATATAAATATAATCTACAAACGTCACATATACACTATTTTTCGAAAATAAGTACTATATTACTAAGTAAAGAGTATAATGTAATATATTAATATTAGGAAATGCTAAGTTAATGGAAATTTAATAAAAATTTCAAAGTGGCCCAAAAATAAAGAATTCCATAATTGGAAGACAATGAATTTAGGATTTATTTTATATTTTTTCCGGTTAAATAATTTGATTAACGAAAAAAAAATATTTTCTTAGAAAAATAATTTATTTATTCAAAAATTAATATATTACATAGAATGGCCCATAAATGAAGAGTTATTTAAATATAACAAAATTAACTCTTGATTTGTTTATTACATTGTAGCTGCCAGGTTAAATAATTTGATGAATTTAAAATTACAAATTTCTTTAAAGGAAAATTATATTTTGTTAAATAAACATTTGATGAGTCTTTTCTCGATGGAATTAGAAATTGATTAATTCTCTCAATTTCAAGGAATATATTAAATTTAATAATACATTTTGTACAAAATAAAATGATATAAATATAATTCATAGATAGAAAATATAAATTATTTTTTGAAATTTAATACTTTATTTATTAGTAAACAGAATAACATAATATATTGATATTAAAAAATGCTAGGTTAATTAGAAAATGAACACAAATTTAAAAATTGCCCAGAAATTAAGAATTCTATAATCTTAATATAATTAATTTGAGATTTATTTAGTATTTCTTTTTCTTGCTAAATGGTTTGGTAAACGTAAGATACATATATATTAAATTTGATATTAAATTCAGTTGTAAAATACTTCAAAAATATAAATATAATTCACAAACATAATGTATATACTACTTTTTAAAAATAAATGCTTTATTTATTTGTACGGAGAATAATAAAATATATTAATATTAGAAAATGCAAAGTTAATGAAAAATTAATATAAATTAGAAATAGCCGAAAAATGAAGAATTCTATAGTTATAATACGATTAGTTTAGCATTTATTTAAAATAATTTTTCCTTATAAAATATTTTGATAAAGGTAAAAACACGTATATATTAAATTTAGTACAAATTACTAAAAAATATAAATATTATTCATAAACATAACATATATACTACTTTTAAGAAACAAAAAATTTACTTATTAGTAAATTGAATAATATAATATATTAATATTAGAAAATATCAAGTCAATTAAAATAATTAGTAAACGTTTAAAAATGTCCCAGAAATAAAGAATTCCATAATTATAATACAGCTATTTTTGGATTTTCTAAATTTTTATAATCAAATAATATGATAAATATAAAATAGGTATTTTTATAAATAAAATTTATTAATAAAAAATTAATAAAATTATTAAAATCTCCCAAAAATAAACAATTATAAAAATATCATAAAAGCAATTTCGGATTCGTTTATTATATTTTTTGTAACAAGTTAAGTAATTCGGTGAATTTAACATTACAATTTTTAAATATAATTTATTTTTAGCGAAATAAATATTTTTAAATTAATACAAGTGAATTATTTTAAGAATAAAGAACTTTTGAAAAATTGCCTAAACGCTAATTTGTGGGCCCCGCCGCAGTTCGCTGGAATTAGATGTATTTTCTCTAAAAATTATTGGAACTCAAAGCCGGAATTGGAAAAGGGTAGGTGTTGTCCAATTCCGTCGATTCCGAGATTTGGAATCTAACTAAACACGGTAATTAAGGAGTTGGACTTTTAATTCCTCCATTTCTCTCATTTCCTAGGATTTGGAATCCATCCCAATAGACCCTTAAGCGCCATTCCGAGGAATTTCGAATCCGGAACTGAGAAATTGATCCACTCTGTCAATTCGTATTGTTAATTTGTGGGCCCCACCACAATTCCAATGAATTAGATGAATTACTCTCAAAATTCTCGGAATTCAAAATCGGAATTGGAAAATGGGGAGAACTATCTGATTCCGTCAATTCGGAATTTTGCAGTCGTGCTAAACACCGTAACTAAGGAATTGGAATTTCAATTCCGTCAATTTCCTCAATTCCTCGGATTTGGAATCCATCCCAAGAGACACTTAAGTGTCGTTCCGAAGAATTCCCAATCTGGAATTGAGAGATTGGTCAACTCTGTCAATTCCTTGAAAGTGAGGGACTTGTCTAATTCCGCTGTTTGGATGAGTATTTTTTTGTGTGAATTAGAAAATGATTATTTCTCTCTATTTTAAAAAATATGTAAAATTTAACATTATATTTGGTACAGACTGGAAAGATATAAAAATAATTTATGAATACAAAATATATATTATTTTTCCGAAATTCATACTTCATTTATAGGTGAATAGAACAATATAATATATTAACATCAGAAAAGAGTAAGTTCACGGAGAAATTTATATAAATTTAAAAATGGCCAAACAATAACGAATTCCGTAATGATAGAATAAATAATTTTTCACTTATTGAATATATTTTTCCCTTGTTAAATAGTTTGATAAACGTAAAATACATATATATTAAATTTAACTACAGAATACTAAAAAGATATAAATATAATCTACAAACGTCACATATACACTATTTTTCGAAAATAAGTACTATATTACTAAGTAAAGAGTATAATGTAATATATTAATATTAGGAAATGCTAAGTTAATGGAAATTTAATAAAAATTTCAAAGTGGCCCAAAAATAAAGAATTCCATAATTGGAAGACAATGAATTTAGGATTTATTTTATATTTTTTCCGGTTAAATAATTTGATTAACGAAAAAAAAAATATTTTCTTAGAAAAATAATTTATTTATTCAAAAATTAATATATTACATAGAATGGCCCATAAATGAAGAGTTATTTAAATATAACAAAATTAACTCTTGATTTGTTTATTACATTGTAGCTGCCATGTTAAATAATTTGATGAATTTAAAATTACAAATTTCCTTAAAGGAAAATTATATTTTGTGAAAGAAACATTTGATGAGTATTTTCTCGATGGAATTAGGAATTGATTAATTCTCTCAATTTCAAGGAATATATTAAATTTAATAATACATTTTGTACAAAATAAAATGATATAAATATAATTTATAGATAGAAAATATAAATTATTTTTTGAAAATTAATGCTTTATTTATAAGTAAACAGAATAACATAATATATTAATATTAAAAAATGCTACGTTAATTAGAAAATGAACACAAATTTAAAAATTGCCCAAAAATAAAGAATTCTATAATCTTAATATAATTAATTTGAGATTTATTTAATATTTCTTTTCCCTGCTAATTGGTTTGGTAAACGTAAAATACATATATATTAAATTTGATATTAAATTCAGTTGTAAAATACTTCAAAAATATAAATATAATTCACAAACATAATGTATATACTACTTTTTAAAAATAAATGCTTTATTTATTTGTAAGGAAAATAATAAAATATATTAATATTAGAAAATGCAAAGTTAATGAAAAATTAATATAAATTAGAAATAGCCGAAAAATGAAAATTCTATAGTTATAATACGATTAGTTTAGCATTTATTTAAAATAATTTTTTCTTATAAAATATTTTGATAAAGGTAAAATACGTATATATTAAATTTAGTACAAAATACTAAAAAATATAAATATAATTCATAAACATAACATAGATACTACTTTTCAGAAACAAATAATTTACTTATTAGTAAATTGAATAATATAATATATTAATATTAGAAAATATCAAGTCAATTAAAATAATTAGTAAACGTTTAAAAATGTCCCAGAAATAAAGAATTCCATAATTATAACACAGTTAATTTAGGATTTTCTAAATTTTTATAATCAAATAATATGATAAATATAAAATAGGTATTTTTATAAATAAAATTTATTAATAAAAAATAAATAAAATTATTAAAATCTCCCAAAAATAAGCAATTATAAAAATATCATAAAAGCAATTTCGGATTCATTTATTATATTTTTTGGAACAAGTTAAGTAATTCGGTGAATTTAACATTACAATTTTTAAATATAATTTATTTTTAGCGAAATAAATATTTTAAAATTAATACAAGTGAATTATTTTAAGAATAAAGAACTGTTGAAAAATTGCCTTAAAACGCTAATTTGTGGGCCCCGCCGCAGTTCGGCAAAAGGATTTAGATGTATTTTCGTCTAAATGTTATTGGAACTCAAAGCCGGAATTGGAAAAGGGTAGGCGTTGTCCAATTCCGTCGATTCCGAGATTTGGAATCTAACTAAACACGGTAATTAAGGAGTTGGACTTTTAATTCCTCCATTTCTCTCATTTCCTAGGATTTGGAATCCAACCCAATAGACCCTTAAGCGCCATTCCGAGGAATTCCCAATCCGGAACTGAGAAATTGATCCACTCTGTCAATTCGTATTGTTAATTTGTGGGCCCCACCACAATTCCAATGAATTAGATGAATTACTCTCAAAATTCTCGGAAGTCAAAACCGGAATTGGAAAAATGGGAGAAAGAACCTATCCTATTCCGTCAAGATTCGGAATTGTGCAGTCGTTGCTAACACCGTAACTAAAGGAATTGGGAATTTCAATTCCGCAATTTCCTCAATTCCTCGATTTTGGGAATCCAGCCCAAGAGACACTTAAGGGTCGTGTCCGGAATGAATTCCCAATCGGGAATTGAGAGATTGGGCAACGCTGTCGTCCGTGAAAGGGAGGGATTGTCCTAATGCCGCGGTGTTGGTTGAGTAATGTTGTTGGGTGAATGAGAAAAATGATTAGTTCGCTCTATTTGAAAAAGATGTAAATTTAAACATTATATTTGTACAGACGGGAAAGATATAAGAAGATTAGAATACACCATCATATTATTTTTGTTTCCCGAAATTCAATACTTCATTTTATAGAGTGAATAGAACAATATAAGATATTAACATCGAAAAGAGTAAGTGCCACGGGAGAAGTGAAGATAAGTTAAAAAAAGGGCCAAACAATAAATGAATTCCGTAATGAGAGAATTGAATAAGGTTCACATTATGGAATATAGTTTTCCCTGTGAAATAGTTTGATAAACGTAAAATACATATATATTAAATTTAACTACAGAATACTAAAAAGATATAAATATAATCTACAAACGTCACATATACACTATTTTTCGAAAATAAGTACTATATTACTAAGTAAAGAGTATAATGTAATATATTAATATTAGGAAATGCTAAGTTAATGAAAATTTAATAAAAATTTCAAAGTGGCCCAAAAATAAAGAATTCCATAATCGTAAGACAATGAATTTAGGATTTATTTTACATTTTTTCCGGTTAAATAATTTGATTAACGGAAAAAAAAATATTTTCTTAGAAAAATAATATATTTATTCAAAAATTAATATATTACATAGAATGGCCCATAAATGAAGAGTTATTTAAATATAACAAAATTAACTCTTGATTTGTTTATTACATTGTAGCTGCCATGTTAAATAATTTGATGAATTTAAAATTACAAATTTCCTTAAAGGAAAATTATATTTTGTGAAATAAACATTTGATGAGTATTTTCTCGATGGAATTAGGAATTGATTAATTCTCTCAATTTCAAGGAATATATTAAATTTAATAATACATTTTGTACAAAATAAAATGATATAAATATAATTTATAGATAGAAAATGTACATTATTTTTTGAAAATTAATACTTTATTTATAAGTAAACAGAATAACATAATATATTAATATTAAAAATGCTAGTTGATTAGAAAATGAACACAAATTTAAAAATTGCCCAAAAATAAAGAATTCTATAATCTTAATATAATTAATTTGAGATTTATTTAATATTTCTTTTTCTTGCTAAATGGTTTGGTAAACGTAAAATACATATATATTAAATTTGATATTAAATTCAGTTGTAAAATACTTCAAAAATATAAATATAATTCACAAACATAATGTATATACTACTTTTTAAAAACAAATGCTTTATTTATTTGTAAGGAAAATAATAAAATATATTAATATTAGAAAATGCAAAGTTAATGAAAAATTAATATAAATTAGAAATAGCCGAAAAATGAAATTCTATAGTTATAATACGATTAGTTTAGCATTTATTTAAAATAATTTTTTCTTATAAAATATTTTGATAAAGGTAAAATACGTATATATTAAATTTAGTACAAAATACTAAAAAATATAAATATAATTCATAAACATAACATATATACTACTTTTCAGAAACCAATAATTTACTTATTAGTAAATTGAAAAATATAATATATTAATATTAGAAAATAGCAAGTCAATTAAAATAATTAGTAAAGGTTTAAAAATGTCCCAGAAATAAAGAATTCCATAATTATAACACAGTTAATTTAGGATTTTCTAAATTTTTATCATCAAATAATATGATAAATATAAAATAGGTATTTTTATAAATTAAATTTATTAATAAAAAATTAATAAAATTATTAAAATCTTCCAAAAATAAATAATTATAAAAATATCATAAAAGCAATTTCGGATTCGTTTATTATATTTTTTGTAACAAGTTAAGTAATTCGGTGAATTTAACATTACAATTTTTAAATATAATTTATTTTTAGCGAAATAAATATTTTAAAATTAATACAAGTGAATTATTTTAAGAATAAAGAACTTTTGAAAAATTGCCTAAACGCTAATTTGTGGGCCCCGTCGCAATTCGCAGGAATTAGATGTATTTTCTCTAAAAATTTTTGGAGCTCAAAACCGGAATTGGAAAAGGGTAGGAGTTGTCCAATTCCGTCGATTCCGAGATTTGGAATCTAACTAAACACGGTAATTAAGGAGTTGGACTTTTAATTCCTCCATTTCTCTCAATTCCTAGGATTTGGAATCCATCCCAATAGACCCTTAAGCGCCATTCCGAGGAATTCCCAATCCGGAACTGAGAAATTGATCCACTCTGTCAATTCGTATTGTTGATTTGTGGGCCCCACCACAATTCCAATGAATTAGATGAATTACTCTCAAAATTCTCGGAATTCAAAACCGGAATTGGAAAATGGGGAGAACTATCTGATTCCGTCAATTCGGAATTTTGCAGTCGTGCTAAACACCGTAACTAAGGAATTGGAATTTTAATTCCGTCAATTTCCTCAATTCCTCGGATTTGGAATCCATCCCAAGAGACACTTAAGTGTCGTTCCGAAGAATTCCCAATCTGGAATTGAGAAATTGGTCAACTCTGTCAATTCCTTGAAAGTGAGGGACTTGTCTAATTCCGATGTTCGGATTAGTATTTTTTTGTGTGAATTAGAAAATGATTATTTCTCTCTATTTTAAAAAATATGTTAAATTTAACATTATATTTGGTACAGACTGGAAAGATATAAAAATAATTTATGAATACAAAATATATATTATTTTTCCGAAATTCATACTTCATTTATAGGTGCATAGAACAATACAATATATTAACATCAGAAAAGAGTAAGTTCACGGAGAAATTTATATAAATTTAAAAATGGCCAAACAATAATGAATTCCATAATGATAGAATAAATAATTTTTCACTTATTGAATATATTTTTCCCTTGTTAAATAGTTTGATAAACGTAAAATATATTAACATCAGAAAAGAGTAAGTTCACGGAGAAATTTATATAAATATAAAAATGGCCAAACAATAATGAATTCCATAATGATAGAATAAATAATTTTTCACTTATTGAATATATTTTTCCCTTGTTAAATAGTTTGATAAACGTAAAATACATATATATTAAATTTAATTACAGAATACTAAAAAGATATAAATATAATCGACAAACGTCCCATATATACTATTTTTGGAAAATAAGTACTATATTACTAAGTAAAGAGTATAATGTAATATATTAATATTAGGAAATGCTAAGTTAATGAAAATTTAATAAAAATTTCAAAGTGGCCCAAAAATAAAGAATTCCATAATCGTAAGATAATGAATTTAGGATTTATTTTATATTTTTTCCGGTTAAATAATTTGATTAACGGAAAAAAAAATTTCTTAGAAAAATAATATATTTATTCAAAAATTAATATATTACATAGAATGGCCCATAAATGAAGAGTTATTTAAATATAACAAAATTAACTCTTGATTTGTTTATTACATTGTAGCTGCCATGTTAAATAATTTGATGAATTTAAAATTACAAATTTCTTTAAAGGAAAATTATATTTTGTGAAATAAACATTTGATGAGTATTTTCTCGATGGAATTAGGAATTGATTAATTCTCTCAATTTCAAGGAATATATTAAATTTAATAATACATTTTGTACAAAATAAAATGATATAAATATAATTTATAGATAGAAAATATAAATTATTTTTTGAAAATTAATGCTTTATTTATAAGTAAACAGAATAACATAATATATTAATATTAAAAAATGCTACGTTAATTAGAAAATGAACACAAATTTAAAAATTGCCCAAAAATAAAGAATTCTATAATCTTAATATAATTAATTTGAGATTTATTTAATATTTCTTTTTCTTGCTAAATGGTTTGGTAAACGTAAAATACATATATATTAAATTTGATATTAAATTCAGTTGTAAAATACTTCAAAAATATAAATATAATTCACAAACATAATGTATATACTACTTTTTAAAAATAAATGCTTTATTTATTTGTAAGGAAAATAATAAAATATATTAATATTAGAAAATGCAAAGTTAATGAAAAATTAATATAAATTAGAAATAGCCGAAAAATGAAGAATTCTATAGTTATAATACGATTAGTTTAGCATTTATTTAAAATA
This sequence comes from Trichopus zeylanicus subsp. travancoricus, assembly GCA_005019695.1. Classification (NCBI taxonomy): domain Eukaryota; kingdom Viridiplantae; phylum Streptophyta; class Magnoliopsida; order Dioscoreales; family Dioscoreaceae; genus Trichopus; species Trichopus zeylanicus. The sequence continues at coordinate 8,923 of RXID01016589.1, forward strand.
ATTTTTTCTTATAAAATATTTTGATAAAGGTAAAATACGTATATATTAAATTTAGTACAAAATACTAAAAAATATAAATATAATTCATAAACATAACATAGATACTACTTTTAAGAAACAAAAAATTTACTTATTAGTAAATTGAATAATATAATATATTAATATTAGAAAATATCAAGTCAATTAAAATAATTAGTAAACGTTTAAAAATGTCCCAGAAATAAAGAATTCCATAATTATAATACAGTTAATTTAGGATTTTCTAAATTTTTATAATCAAATAATATATAAATATAAAATAGGTATTTTTATAAATAAAATTTATTAATAAAAAATTAATAAAATTATTAAAATCTCCCAAAAATAAGCAATTATAAAAATATCATAAAAGCAATTTCGGATTCGTTTATTATATTTTTTGTAACAAGTTAAGTAATTCGGTGAATTTAACATTACAATTTTTAAATATAATTTATTTTTAGCGAAATAAATATTTTAAAATTAATACAAGTGAATTATTTTAAGAATAAAGAACTTTTGAAAAATTGCCTAAACGCTAATTTGTGGGCCCCGCCGCAATTCGCAGGAATTAGATGTATTTTCTCTAAAAATTATTGGAGCTCAAAACCGGAATTGGAAAAGGGTAGGAGTTGTCCAATTCCGACGATTCCGAGATTTGGAATCTAACTAAACACGGTAATTAAGGAGTTGGACTTTTAATTCCTCCATTTCTCTCATTTCCTAGGATTTGGAATCCATCCCAATAGACCCTTAAGCGCCATTCCGAGGAATTCCCAATCCGGAACTGAGAAATTGATCCACTCTGTCAATTCGTATTGTTAATTTGTGGGCCCCACCACAATTCCAATGAATTAGATGAATTACTCTCAAAATTCTCGGAATTCAAAACCGGAATTGGAAAATGGGGAGAACTATCTGATTCCGTCAATTCGGAATTTTGCAGTCGTGCTAAACACCGTAACTAAGGAATTGGAATTTTAATTCCGTCAATTTCCTCAATTCCTCGGATTTGGAATCCATCCCAAGAGACACTTAAGTGTCGTTCCGAAGAATTCCCAATCTGGAATTGAGAAATTGGTCAACTCTGTCAATTCCTTGAAAGTGAGGGACTTGTCTAATTCCGGTGTTTGGATGAGTATTTTTTTGTGTGAATTAGAAAATGATTATTTCTCTCTATTTTAAAAAATATTAAATTTAACATTATATTTGGTACAGACTGGAAAGATATAAAAATAATTTATGAATACAAAATATATACTATTTTTCCGAAATTCATACTTCATTTATAGGTGAATAGAACAATATAATATATTAACATCAGAAAAGAGTAAGTTCACGGAGAAATTTATATAAATTTAAAAATGGCCAAACAATAATGAATTCCGTAATGATAGAATAAATAATTTTTCACTTATTGAATATATTTTTCCCTTGTTAAATAGTTTGATAAACGTAAAATACATATATATTAAATTTAACTACAGAATACTAAAAAGATATAAATATAATCTACAAACGTCACATATACACTATTTTTCGAAAATAAGTACTATATTACTAAGTAAAGAGTATAATGTAATATATTAATATTAGGAAATGCTAAGTTAATGGAAATTTAATAAAAATTTCAAAGTGGCCCAAAAATAAAGAATTCCATAATTGGAAGACAATGAATTTAGGATTTATTTTATATTTTTTCCGGTTAAATAATTTGATTAACGAAAAAAAAATATTTTCTTAGAAAAATAATTTATTTATTCAAAAATTAATATATTACATAGAATGGCCCATAAATGAAGAGTTATTTAAATATAACAAAATTAACTCTTGATTTGTTTATTACATTGTAGCTGCCATGTTAAATAATTTGATGAATTTAAAATTACAAATTTCCTTAAAGGAAAATTATATTTTGTGAAATAAACATTTGACGAGTATTTTCTCGATGGAATTAGGAATTGATTAATTCTCTCAATTTCAAGGAATATATTAAATTTAATAATACATTTTGTACAAAATAAAATGATATAAATATAATTTATAGATAGAAAAAATAAATTATTTTTTGAAAATTAATGCTTTATTTATAAGTAAACAGAATAACATAATATATTAATATTAAAAAATGCTACGTTAATTAGAAAATGAACACAAATTTAAAAATTGCCCAAAAATAAAGAATTCTATAATCTTAATATAATTAATTTGAGATTTATTTAATATTTCTTTTTCTTGCTAAATGGTTTGGTAAACGTAAAATACATATATATTAAATTTGATGTTAAATTCAGTTGTAAAATACTTCAAAAATATAAATATAATTCACAAACATAATCTATATACTACTTTTTAAAAATAAATGCTTTATTTATTTGTAAGGAAAATAATAAAATATATTAATATTAGAAAATGCAAAGTTAATGAAAAATTAATATAAATTAGAAATAGCCGAAAAATGATGAATTCTATAGTTATAATACGATTAGTTTAGCATTTATTTAAAATAATTTTTTCTTATAAAATATTTTGATAAAGGTAAAATACGTATATATTAAATTTAGTACAAAATACTAAAAAATATAAATATAATTCATAAACATAACATATATACTATTTTTCAGAAACAAATTAGTAAATTGAATAATATAATATATTAATATTAGAAAATGTCAAGTCAGTTAAAATAATTAGTAAACGTTTAAAAATGTCCCAGAAATAAAGAATTTCTTAATTATACTAAAGTTAATTTAGGATTTTCTTAATTTCTATAATCAAATAATTTGATAGATATTAAATAGGTATTTTTATAAATAAAATTTATTAATAAAAAATAATAAAATTATTAAAATATCCCAAAAATAAATAATTATATAAATATCATAAAAGCAATTTCGGATTCGATTATTATATTTTTGGTAACAAGTTAAATAATTCGGTAAATTTAACATTACAATTTTTAAATATAATTTATTTTTACAAAATAAATATTTTAAAATTAATACAAGTGAATTATTTTAAAAATAAAGAACTTTTAAAAAATTGCCTAAACGCTAATTTGTGGGCCCCGCCGCAATTCGCAGGAATTAGAAGTATTTTCTCTGAAAATTTTTGGAACTCAAAACGGGAATTGGAAAAGGGTAGGAGTTGTACAATTCCGCCAATTCCGAGTTTTGGAATCTAACTAAACACCGTAACTAAGGAGTTGGACTTTTAATTCCTCCATTTCTCTCAATTCCTAGGATTTGGAATCCAACCCAATAGACCCTTAAGCGCCATTCCGAGGAATTCCCAATCCGAAACAGAGAAATTGATCCACTCTGTCAATTCGTATTGTTATTTTGTGGGCCCCACCACAATTCCAATGAATTAGATGAATTACTCTCAAAATTCTCGGAATTCAAAACCGGAATTGGAAAATGGGGAGAACTATCTGATTCCGTCAATTCGGAATTTTGCAGTCGTGCTAAACACCGTAACTAAGGAATTGGAATTTTAATTCCGTCAATTTCCTCAGTTCTTCGGATTTGGAATCCATCCCAAGAGACACTTAAGTGTCGTTCCGAAGAATTCCCAATCTGGAATTGAGAAATTGGTCAACTCTGTCAATTCCTTGAAAGTGAGGGACTTGTCTAATTCCGATGTCCGGATTAGTATTTTTTTGTGTGAATTAAAAAATGATTATTTCTCTGTATTTTAAAAAATATGTTAAATTTAACATTATATTTGGTACAGACTGGAAAGATATAAAAATAATTTATGAATACAAAATATATATTATTTTTCCGAAATTCATACTTCATTTATAGGTGAATAGAACAATACAATATATTAACATCGGAAAAGAGTAAGTTCACGGAGAAATTTATATAAATTTAAAAATGGCCAAACAATAATGAATTCCATAATGATAGAATAAATAATTTTTCACTTATTGAATATATTTTTCCCTTGTTAAATAGTTTGATAAACGTAAAATACATATATATTAAATTTAATTACAGAATACTAAGAAGATATAAATATAATCTACAAACGGCCATATATACTATGTTTGGAAAATAAGTACTATTTTACTAATAAAGAGTATATGTATATATTAATATTAGGAAATGCTAATTAATGAAAATTGTAATAAAAATTTCAAGTGGCCCAAAATAAAGAATTCATAATCGTACAGGCAAAGGGATTTAGGATTTATTTTATATTTTTTTCGGTTAATAATTGTATTAACGGAAAAAAATTTCTATAAAAAATTAGATATATTTATTCAAAAATGAATATATTACATAGAATGGCCCATAATGAAAAAGTTATTTAGAATATAACAAAAGTAACTCTTGATTTGTGATATTACATTTGTAGATGCCAGTAATAATTTTGATGAATTTTAAAATTACAAATTTCCTTAAAGGAAAATTAAAAATATTTCGGAAACAAACCATGTTGATGAGTATTTTCTCGATGAATTAGAATTGAATAATTTCTTATTCTCTTAGTTTGAAGGATTATACTAATTTAATAATACATTTTGTAGCAAAATAAAATGATATAAATATAAATGGATAGATAGAAAATAAATTATTTTTTGAAAATTAATGCTTTATTTATAAGTAAACAGAATAACATAATATATTAATATTAATAAATGCTACGTTAATTAGAAAATGCACACAACTTTAAAAATTGCCCAAAAATAAAGAATTCTATAATCTTAATATAATTAATTTGAGATTTATTTAATATTTCTTTTTCCTGCTAATTGGTTTGGTAAACGTAAAATACATATATATTAAATTTGATATTAAATTCAGTTGTAAAATACTTCAAAAATATAAATATAATTCACAAACATAATGTATATACTACTTTTTCAAAACAAACGCTTTATTTATTTGTAAGGAAAATAATAAAATATAATAATATTAGAAAATGCAAAGTTAATGAAAAATTAATATAAATTAGAAATAGCCGAAAAATGAAGAATTCTATAGTTATAATACGATTAGTTTAGCGTTTATTTAAAATAATTTTTTCTTATAAAATATTTTGATAAAGGTAAAATACGTATATATTAAATTTAGTAAAAAATACTAAAAAATATAAATATAATTCATAAACATAACATAGATACTACTTTTCAGAAACAAATAATTTACTTATTAGTAAATTGAATAATATAATATATTAATATTAGAAAATATCAAGTCAATTAAAATAATTAGTAAACGTTTAAAAATGTCCCAGAAATAAAGAATTCCATAATTATAATACAGTTAATTTAGGATTTTCTAAATTTTTATAATCAAATAATATAATAAATATAAAATAGGTATTTTTATAAATAAAATTTATTAATAAAAAATTAATAAAATTATTAAAATCTCCCAAAAATAAGCAATTATAAAAATATCATAAAAGCAATTTCGGATTCGTTTATTATATTTTTTGTAACAAGTTAAGTAATTCGGTGAATTTAACATTACAATTTTTAAATATAATTTATTTTTAGCGAAATAAATATTTTTAAATTAATACAAGTGAATTATTTTAAGAATAAAGAACTTTTGAAAAATTGCCTAAACGCTAATTTGTGGGCCCCGCCGCAGTTCGCAGGAATTAGATGTATTTTCTCTAAAAATTATTGGAACTCAAAGCCGGAATTGGAAAAGGGTAGGCGTTGTCCAATTCCGTCGATTCCGAGATTTGGAATCTAACTAAACACGGTAATTAAGGAGTTGGACTTTTAATTCCTCCATTTCTCTCCTTTCCTAGGATTTGGAATCCATCCCAATAGACCCTTAAGCGCCATTCCGAGGAATTCCCAATCCGGAACTGAGAAATTGATCCACTCTGTCAATTCGTATTGTTGATTTGTGGGCCCCACCACAATTCCAATGAATTAGATGAATTACTCTCAAAATTCTCGGAATTCAAAACCGGAATTGGAAAATGGGGAGAACTATCTGATTCCGTCAATTCGGAATTTTGCAGTCGTGCTAAACACCGTAACTAAGGAATTGGAATTTTAATTCCGTCAATTTCCTCAATTCCTCGGATTTGGAATCCATCCCAAGAGACACTTAAGTGTCGTTCCGAAGAATTCCCAATCTGGAATTGAGAAATTGGTCAACTCTGTCAATTCCTTGAAAGTGAGGGACTTGTCTAATTCCGATGTCCGGATTAGTATTTTTTTGTGTGAATTAGAAAATGATTATTTCTCTGTATTTTAAAAAATATGTTAAATTTAACATTATATTTGGTACAGACTGGAAAGATATAAAAATAATTTATGAATACAAAATATATATTATTTTTCCGAAATTCATACTTCATTTATAGGTGCATAGAACAATACAATATATTAACATCAGAAAAGAGTAAGTTCACGGAGAAATTTATATAAATTTAAAAATGGCCAAACAATAATGAATTCCATAATGATAGAATAAATAATTTTTCACTTATTGAATATATTTTTCCTTTGTTAAATAGTTTGATAAACGTAAAATACATATATATTAAATTTAATTACAGATTACTAAAAAGATATAAATATAATCTACAAACGTCCCATATATACTATTTTTGGAAAATAAGTACTATATTACTAAGTAAAGAGTATAATGTAATATATTAATATTAGGAAATGCTAAGTTAATGAAAATTTAATAAAAATTTCAAAGTGGCCCAAAAATAAAGAATTCCATAATCGTAAGACAATGAATTTAGGATTTATTTTATATTTTTTCCGGTTAAATAATTTGATTAACGGAAAAAAAAATTTCTTAGAAAAATAATATATTTATTCAAAAATTAATATATTACATAGAATGGCCCATAAATGAAGAGTTATTTAAATATAACAAAATTAACTCTTGATTTGCTTATTACATTGTAGCTGCCATGTTAAATAATTTGATGAATTTAAAATTACAAATTTCCTTAAAGGAAAATTATATTTTGTGAAATAAACATTTGATGAGTATTTTCTCGATGGAATTAGAAATTGATTGATTCTCTCAATTTCAAGGAATATATTAAATTTAATAATACATTTTGTACAAAATAAAATGATATAAATATAATTTATAGATAGAAAATGTACATTATTTTTTGAAAATTAATACTTTATTTATAAGTAAACACAATAACATAATATATTAATATTAGAAAATGCTAGGTTGATTAGAAAATGAACACAAATTTAAAAATTGCCCAAAAATAAAGAATTCTATAATCTTAATATAATTAATTTGAGATTTATTTAATATTTCTTTTTCTTGCTAAATGGTTTGGTAAACGTAAAATACATATATATTAAATTTGATATTAAGTTCAGTTGTAAAATACTTCAAAAATATAAATATAATTCACAAACATAATCTATATACTACTTTTTAAAAATAAATGCTTTATTTATTTGTAAGGAAAATAATAAAATATATTAATATTAGAAAATGCAAAGTTAATGAAAAATTAATATAAATTAGAAATAGCCGAAAAATGAAAATTCTATAGTTATAATACGATTAGTTTAGCATTTATTTAAAATAATTTCTTCTTATAAAATATTTTGATAAAGGTAAAATACGTATATATTAAATTTAGTACAAAATACTAAAAAATATAAATATAATTCATAAACATAACATATATACTACTTTTCAGAAACCAATAATTTACTTATTAGTAAATTGAAAAATATAATATATTAATATTAGAAAATAGCAAGTCAATTAAAATAATTAGTAAAGGTTTAAAAATGTCCCAGAAATAAAGAATTCCATAATTATAACACAGTTAATTTAGGATTTTCTAAATTTTTATCATCAAATAATATGATAAATATAAAATAGGTATTTTTATAAATTAAATTTATTAATAAAAAATTAATAAAATTATTAAAATCTTCCAAAAATAAATAATTATAAAAATATCATAAAAGCAATTTCGGATTCGTTTATTATATTTTTTGCAACAAGTTAAATAATTCGGTGAATTTAACATTACAATTTTTAAATATAATTTATTTATAGGGAAATAAATATTTTAAAATTAATACAAGTGAATTATTTTCAGAATAAAGAACTTTTGAAAAATTGCCTAAACGCTAATTTGTGGGCCCCGTCGCATTTCGCAGGAATTAGATGTATTTTCTCTAAAAATTTTTGGAGCTCAAAACCGGAATTGGAAAAGGGTAGGAGTTGTCCAATTCCGTCGATTCCGAGATTTGGAATCTAACTAAACACGGTAATTAAGGAGTTGGACTTTTAATTCCTCCATTTCTCTCAATTCCTAGGATTTGGAATCCAACCCAATAGACCCTTAAGCGCCATTCCGAGGAATTCCCAATCCGAAACAGAGAAATTGATCCACTCTGTCAATTCGTATTGTTATTTTGTGGGCCCCACCACAATTCCAATGAATTAGATGAATTACTCTCAAAATTCTCGGAATTCAAAACCGGAATTGGAAAATGGGGAGAACTATCTGATTCCGTCAATTCGGAATTTTGCAGTCGTGCTAAACACCGTAACTAAGGAATTGGAATTTTAATTCCGTCAATTTCCTCAGTTCTTCGGATTTGGAATCCATCCCAAGAGACACTTAAGTGTCGTTCCGAAGAATTCCCAATCTGGAATTGAGAAATTGGTCAACTCTGTCAATTCCTTGAAAGTGAGGGACTTGTCTAATTCCGATGTCCGGATTAGTATTTTTTTGTGTGAATTAAAAAATGATTATTTCTCTGTATTTTAAAAAATATGTTAAATTTAACATTATATTTGGTACAGACTGGAAAGAGATAAAAATAATTTTATGAATACAAATATATATTAATTTTTTTTCCGAATGCATACTTCAGTGATAGGGAATAGAACAATTACAATATAGTAACAATCGGAAAGAGTTAAGTGTCAACTAGAAATTGAATATAAATTTAAGTAAAAATGGCGCAAACAATAATGAAGTCCCATAATGATAAATAAATAAATAATTTTTCACTTATTGAATATATTTTTCCCTTGTTAAATAGTTTGATAAACGTAAAATACATATATATTAAATTTAATTACAGAATACTAAAAAGATATAAATATAATCTACAAACGTCCCATATATACTATTTTTGGAAAATAAGTACTATATTACTAAGTAAAGAGTATAATGTAATATATTTATATTAGGAAATGCTAAGTTAATGAAAATTTAATAAAAATTTCAAAGTGG
>RXID01016591.1:0-65516 GCA_005019695.1 Trichopus zeylanicus subsp. travancoricus
CCCTCCCTCCTTCCCTATCCCTTCTCCCTATCACTCTCTCTCTTTCTTGCTCCCCCTCCATTCCTCCCTCCCCCTACCTCTCCCGCTCCCTCTCCCTCCCTCTCCTGCCCTCCCACTCCCTCCTCCTTCATCCCTCCCTCCCACTCCTACTCTCGCACCCTCTCCCTCCCGCTCCTACACCCTCTCCTTCCCACTCCTACACCCTCTCCTTCCCACTCACACCCTCCCTCCCGCTCCCCCACCCTCTCTCCCTCCCTATCCTTCTTCCCTCTCCCTCACCCTCCCTTCTCTCCCACTACCTCTCCCTGCCCCTCCGTCCTTCCCTCCCTCCAGCTCCCACTTCCTTCCTCTCCCTCCTCTCCCCTCCTTAATCTACTGCACCCTCTCACCGCACCCCTCCCTCCTCCCTCTCGCGATCCCCCACCCCCCCCGGCAGCCTCCCTCTCCCACCTCCCTCCCTCCCGCCCTCTCCCTCTCTCTCCCACACCCATATGGGCTCCCTCCCCCTCTCTCCCTCTCTCTCCCCCTCTCCCTCCCTCTCTGTCCCTCTCCATCCCTTCCCCTCTCCCTCTTGCTCCCCCTCTCACTCCCTTACCACCCTTCCTCTCCCTCGTCTCCTTTCTTCCCTGAGTCCCCCCAGCCCCCACGTCCCACTCCTCAACCTCCTCCTCCCACCCCCCCCTCCTTTCTCCCTCCCTGCTCCCCTCACCCTCCGCTTCTCTCCCTCCCACGTTTCCCTCTCCCTCCCCCGCCATCCGTTCCCTACCCATCCATCTCCTCCCTTCCTCGCTCCCACTCCCTGCTCCTCAGCTATCTCCCGCACCCTCACTACTCTCCCCCTCCCTCCCTCCCTCACTCCCTCCCTCCCCGCGACCGATCCCTCACTCCCTCCCTCTTCCCACCCCCCGCCCGCCTCCCCCATCCCCACGTGCCCTCCCTCTCCATGGGGCCTCCCTCTCCCTCCCTCTCCAGCTCGCATTCTCTCCCACACCCCCCTCCCCCCCCATGGCTCCCTCCCCCTCTCTCCCCGCTCTCCTCTCCCGCCCTCTCCCGTCCCTCATCGAATCCCTCCACCCTCCCGCCCCCTCCCTCGCACTCCCCTCCCCCGCCCCGTCCTCTACATCCCTCCCCCTCCCACTCCCATCCCTCCATTCCCTCCCTCCAGCTCCCACTATCGTGCTCCCTCCCTCCCTCGCCGCCGCCCCCCTCCCCCCACCCAAAAGGGAAGAAAAAGTGTACTGCCACCATCATAGTAAACTACTAGCTAAATTTTAATATGCCTAATTCATTAGTAGAACTGCATACATTCCTCTCTAGCTATATACAAATCTAGCTAAGTAATATATAACAAAGCATTCACCACAATGCCTGTGACTCAAGGAGTATGAATTGCTTTTAAATGTTGATGATCATTTTATTCATTCATTTGTCATGAAAGATCATGAAAAGAGAGATCTTTTTTATCATGCAAGGGAAGAATTTTGAAAAAAACTTTCACAGAAATTATCAAAGAATATAATATCAACAAGAGATGATCCATCCATAACAGTCAGATAAAGCAATAGAAATTGTGCTACTGAAAGATTATAATCATAGATAGGACAAGATGCAACAGACTTGCTCATCCCCGAGGGATGAATGAAAGGAGATTGCAGTTATGGATGACAAGTTACAAGTGGCTTGTTCATCATTGAGAGGCAATCAAGAAGATGAAACTGAAATATCGCAATCATAGAGTCGTAGAAGCAAGCGACTAGTTTATTTATCTTTGAAGCACGATGAAGAGCCAAAGGGTAACTATCAGCAGAACAATAGAAAGAGACAAGGATATACAACTTGCTATTCCTAGACCCACAAAATGAAGTAGAAAACTACCTAAACAAAACATCAGCTGAATCAAAGTTGACTTCAACACGTCCCCATAAGGTTGTACAAAGAATAAGAGAAGAAAATCTTCAAACTATATTTGGAAATTTCAACAAGAAAATGTCCTTAGAAAATGAGACATTTGCAAAAAAATTAACTTCATAATGCATGAATCATGGGTGAAAATACCATGTCCAAACACATTAGTGTATTCATGCAACAAACATTGCTATGCAGATTTCTCATAGTAACAACTGTATGTCATAGACGTGTTTGTTACCCAAGCTAATATAAGGTATAACAAATTTCAGCAAACATATACTCCTAAGCATAATAAAAGCAAAAAAAAAAAGATTTTACAAAACAAGATGCAGAATTAAGTGAGAAGCTTTTGTCTCTAGAAATCATAGAAACAGCTACGACCAGTTCTATTGGAAATTTTACACAAGATCAAAGAGGACAAATATCACAATTATCATAGTATGCTAGCAATTTCATGTCACATGCAATAATTTTCCCAATTAAAAGGACCAAAACCTCTAAAAGATACAAATGTACTTATCCTTTGAAGCCAGGCCTATTATCGAATCCAAAGCAGAGTGTTTTCTTCAGTTGGTTGTACAGCAGAGCTTTCTTGGGTTGAGCCCACAATGATAAACAAGCTTTGGATCTTTAGCTAGTTCCATGAAGACTGGAAGAAGCAAGGATATAACTGTTTTGCCCATGCTAGATATCCAAATAACAATAAGTAGTCAAAAATCAGCAATCACAACTATTTGAAAGAAATAGTAAAAGCAAAGCATAGGAGTTCTGCCATTGTATTTTCTGTACAAGCAAATGGTAGAACAAATATGTTTCCCTTCTCAGTTTCATTTCTTTCACAAAACAAACTAGCATCCAAAAACACCAAACTCAGCAACTTATAGCAAGGTGCAATGCACAAGATGACATTCGCTTTTTCAGCTCAGTAAGTTCATAATACTGGTGACAAAACAGCTTGCTGTGCAGGAGCAAGGGGCCCTTTCGAGGCTTCTGCTATCAAATCCCTGAATGCAGCTCCACCACTAGTGTCAGCACACATCCCATAATGCCACAATAACTCATGAGTGTTATCAGGATTGAGCCACACAAGCTGCAAGAGCCTCAGAATAAGCTCAATGCATGGATGAGATTCATATTAATCTAATAATGAGTAAACATCAGACCTCTCCATCTAGAACTGGAAGCCTTGGAGGCATAGAGGACCCAATCCTTCCAATGACAAATTTTGCAACAATCCCATGATAGCAGCATCTCTATCCCCATCTCCAATCCTTGGCTTCGCTCTAGGAGGAAAATTTCTCGGTCTGAAATAAAAATAAGAAAATTAGATCCAAAACAATACAAAGTAGAGTGATCAGTAAATATATTGTACAAATCATACCGGATCCGGTATTACATTTTGAACAGAAGCAGATCTGAGCATGCAATTATAGGGCTCCGGCTGCAATTTCTCAGGGAATTGTTTCCCAAACTGTTCATGTGGCATGAGAACCAGAACAGGCAAATGACTGTCAAGAAAAGAGCCAATCTTAAGTAACTTGTGTGAACAAGAGTAACACATTCTACATATCAAATCAGATAAAAAAGAATCAACAAATCTACATAGTTCTGCCATACATTCAACCGAACTATTGACTTAGAGTGTGTCAGCACACATCCCATAATCCCGCAATAACTGCTGTTGCTATCATAATCCCACAATAATTCCCTAAAAGGCAAGTTACAAATAAGTATCGGGAAAACAAAATCTACAGATAATGAAGAAAAACAAGTAATCAGAACCTTGTCATCGGCTGTCGGGCAACAGCAGCGTGCTGCTTATCTGGGAATGGGTCTTAATGGCTAGTGTGATTTAAGGGGCAAAAGTGATTTAAGGGCACCAAAAAGCATTTCTTGCCAAGCAAATACATCAGCGACCACCGTAGACAGAATTAAATGGCTTTCCAAGAAGGCACATTTGTGAGAATACTAAATGACAAGATCCCAATAGATAACATACAGGCAGCTTTCTTGGAGCCCACAATGATATACAAGCTTTGGATCTTTTAGCTAGTTCCATGAAGACTTGCTGCAATAAGCAAGGATATAACTATTTTGCCCATGCTGGACTTCCAAATAACAATAAGCAGTCAAAAATCAGCGATCACAACTATTTGGAAGAAATAGTAAGCAAAGCACAGGAGTTCTGCCATTGTATTCTCTGTACAAGAAAATGGTAGAACAAATATGTTTCCTTTCTCAGTTTCATTTCTTTCACAAGACAAACTAGCATGCAAAAAGACCAAACTCAGCAACTTATAGCAAGGTGCAATGCACAAGATGACATTCGCTTTTTCCGCTCAGTAAGTTCATAATACTGCTGACAAAATAGCTAGCTGTGCAGGAGCAAGGGGGCCATTCGAGGCTTTTGCTATCAAATCCCTGAATGCAGCTCCACCACTAGTGTCAGCACACATCCCATAATCCCACAATAACTCATGACTGTTATCAGGATTGAGCCACACAAGCTCCAAGAGCCTCAGAATAAGCTCAACGCATGGATGAGATTCATATTAATCTGACAATGAGTAAACATCAGACCTCTCCATCTAGAATTGGAAGCCTTGGAAGCATAGAGGACCCAATCCTTCCAATGACAAATTTTGCAACAATCCCGTGATAGCATCATCTCTATCCCCATCTCCAATCCTTGGCTTCGCTCCAGGAGGAAAATTTCTCGGTCTGAAATAAAAATAACAAAATTAGATCCAGAACAATACAAAGTAGAGTGATCAGTAAATATATTGTACAAATCATACCGGATCTGGTATTACATTTTGAACAGAAGCAGATCTGAGCATGCAATTATAGGGCTCCGGCTGCAATTTCTCAGGGAATTGTTTCCCAAACTGTTCATGGGGCATGAGAACCTGAACTGGCAAATGACTGTCAAGAAAAGATGAGCCAATCTCAAGTAACTTGTGTGAACAAGAGTAACACATTCTACATATCAAATCAAATAAAAAAGAATCAGCAAATCTACATAGTTCTGCCATACATTCTACAAAGTTCTCCCATACATTCAACCGAACTATTGACTTAGAGTGTGTCAGCACACATCCCATAATGCCACCATAACTGCTGTTTCTATCATAATCCCACAATAATCCCCTAAAAGGCAAGTTATTGATAAGTATCGGTAAAATAAAATCTAAAGAAAATGAAGAAAAACAAGTAATCATAACCTTGTCATCGGCTGTCGGGCAACAGCAGCGTGCTGCTTACCTGGGAAAGGGTCTTAATGGCTAGTGTGATTTAAGGGGCAAAAGTGATTTAAGGGCACCAAAAAGCATTTCTTGCCAAGCAAATACATCAGCGACCACCATAGACAGAATTAAATGGCTTTCCAAGGAGGCACATTTGTGAGAATACTAAATGACAAGATCCCAATAGATAACATACCGGCATCTTTGTTGGAGCCCACAATGATATACAAGCTTTGCATCTTTTAGCTAGTTCCATGAAGACTTGCTGCAATAAGCGAGGATATAACTGTTTTGCCCATGCTGGACTTCCAAATAACAATAAGCAGTCAAAAATCAGCGATCACAACTATTTGGAAGAAACAGTAAGCAAAGCACAGGAGTTCTGCCATTGTATTTTCTGTACAAGAAAATGGTAGAACAAATATGTTTCCTTTCTCAGTTTCATTTCTTTCACAAGACAAACTAGCATCCAAAAACACCAAACTCAGCAACTTATAGCAAGGTGCATTGCACAAGATGACATTCGCTTTTTCAGCTCAGTAAGTTCATAATACTGCTGACAAAACAGCTTGCTATGCAGGAGCAAGGGGGCCTTTCGAGGCTTCTGCTATCAAATCCGTGAATGCAGCTCCACCACTTGTGTCAGCACACATCCCATAATCCCACAATAACTCATGAGTGTTATCAGGATTGAGCCACACAAGCTGCAAGAGCCTTAGAATAAGTTCAATGCATGGATGAGATTCATATTAATCTAACAATGAGTAAACATCAGACCTCTGCATCTAGAACTGGAAGCCTTGGAGGCATAGAGGACCCAATCCTTCCAATGACAAATTTTGCAACAATCCCATGATAGCAGCATCTCTATCCCCATCTCCAATCCTTGGCTTCGCTCCAGGAGGAAAATTTCTCGGTCTGAAATAAAAATAAGAAAATCAGATCCAAAACAATACAAAGTAGAGTGATCAGTAAATATATTGTACAAATCATACCGGATCTGGTATTACATTTTGAACAGAAGCAGATCTGAGCATGCAATTATAGGGCTCCGGCTGTAATTTCTTAGAGAATTGTTTCCCAAACTGTTCATGTGGCATGAGAACCTGAACAGGCAAATGACTGTCAAGAAAAGAGCCAATCTCAAATAACTTGTGTGAACAAGAGTAACACATTCTACATATCAAATCAGATAAAAAAGAATCAGCAAATCTACATAGTTCTGCCATACATTCTACATAGTTCTGCCATACATTCAACCGAACTATTGACTTAGAGTGTGTCAGCACACATCCCATAATCCCACAATAACTGTTGTTGCTATCATAATCCCACAATAATCCCCTAAAAGGCAAGTTACAGATAAGTATCGGTAAAACAAAATCTACAGAAAATGAAGAAAAACAAGTAATCAGAACCTTGTCATCGGCTGTCGGGCAACAACAGCGTGCTGCTTACCTGGGAATGGGTTTTAATGGCTAGTGTGATTTAAGGGGCAAAAGTGATTTAACGGCACCAAAAAGCATTTCTTGCCAAGCAAATACATCAGTGACCACCATAGATAGAATTAAATGGCTTTGCAAGGAGGCACATTTGTGAGAATACTAAATGACAAGATCCCAATAGATAACATACCGGCTGCTTTCTTGGAGCCCACAATGATATACAAGTTTTGGATCTTTTAGCTGGTTACATGAAGACTTGCAGCGATAAGCAAGGATATAACTGTTTTGCCCATGCTGGACTTACAAATAACAATAAGCTGTCAAAAATCAGCGATCACAACTATTTGGAAGAAATAGTAAGCAAAGCACAGGAGTTTTGCCATTGTATTTTCTGTACAAGCAAATGGTAGAAAAAATATGTTTCCTATCTCAGTTTCATTTCTTTCACAACACAAACTAGCATCCAAAAACACCAAACTCAGCAACTTATAGCAAGGTGCAATGCACAAGATGACATTCACTTTTTCCGCTCAGTAACTCCATAATACTGCTGACAAAACTGCTTGCTGTGCAGGAGCAAGGGGGCCTTTCGAGGCTTCTGCTATCAAATCCCTGATTGCAGCTCCACCACTAGTGTCAACACACATCCCATAATCCCACAATAACTCATGAGTGTTATCAGGATTGAGCCACACAAGCTGCAAGAGCCTCAGAATAAGCTCAATGCATGGATGAGATTCATATTAATCTAACAATGAGTAAACATCAGACCTCTCCATCTAGAACTGAAAGCCTTGGAGGCATAGAGGACCCAATCCTTCCAATGACAAATTTCGCAACAATCCCGTGATAGCAGCATCTCTATCCCCATCTCCAATCCTTGGCTTCGCTCCAGGAGGAAAATTTCTCGGTCTGAAATAAAAATAAGAAAATTAGATCCAAAACAATACAAAGTAGAGTGATCAGTAAATATATTGTACAAATCATACCGGATCTGGTATTACATTTTGAACAGAAGCAGATCTGAGCATGCAATTATAGGGCTCCGGCTGCAATTTCTCAGGGAATTGTTTCCCAAACTGTTCATGTGGCATGAGAACCAGAACAGGCAAATGACTGTCAAGAAAAGAGCCAATCTCAAGTAACTTGTGTGAACAAGAGTAACACATTCTACAAATCAAATCAGATAAAAAAGAATCAGCAAATCTACATAGTTCTGCCATACATTCAACCGAACTATTGACTTAGAGTGTGTCAGCACACATCCCATAATCCCACAATAACTGCTGTTGCTATCATAATCCCACAATAATCCCCTAAAAGGCAAGTTACAGATAAGTATCAGTAAAACAAAATCTACAGAAAATGAAGAAAAACAAGTAATCAAAACCTTGTCATCGGCTGTCGGGCAACAGCAGCGTGCTGCTTACCTAGGAATGGGTCTTAATTGCTAGTGTGATTTAAGGGGCAAAAGTGATTTAAGGGCACCAAAAAGCATTTCTTGCCAAGCAAATACATCAGCGACCACCATAGACAAAATTAAATGGCTTTCCAAGGAGGCACATTTGTGAGAATGCTAAATGACAAGATCCCAATAGATAACATATCGGCAGCTTTCTTGGAGCCCACAATGATATCCAAGCTTTGGATCTTTTAGCTAGTTCCATGAAGACTTGCTACAATAAGCATGGATATAACTGTTTTGCCCATGCTGGACTTCCAAATAACAATAAGCAGTCAAAAATCAGCGATCACAACTATTTGGAAGAAATAGTAAGCAAAGCACAGGAGTTTTGCCATTGTATTTTCTGTACAAGCAAATGGTAGAACAAATATGTTTCCTTTCTCAGTTTCATTTCTTTCACAAGACAAACTAGCATCCAAAAACACCAAACTCAGCAACTTATAGCAAGGTGCAATGCACAAGACGACATTTGCTTTTTCAGCTCAGTAAGTTCATAATACTGGTGACAAAACAGCTTGCAGTGCAGGAGCAAGGGGGCCTTTCCAGGCTTCTGCTATCAAATCCCTGAATGCAGCTCCACCACTAGTGTCAGCACACATCCCATAATCCCACAATAACTCATGAGTGTTATCGGGATTGAGCCACACAGGCTGCAAGAGCCTCAGAATAAGCTCAATGCATGGATGAGATTCATATTAATCTAATAATGAGTAAACATCAGACCTCTCCATCTAGAACTGGAAGCCTTGGAGGCATAGAGGACCCAATCCTTCCAATGACAAATTTTGCAACAATCCCGTGATAGCATCGTCTCTATCCCCATCTCCAATCCTTGGCTTCGCTCCAAGAGGAAAATTTCTCGGTCTGAAATAAAAATAACAAAATTAGATCCAAAACAATACAAAGTAGAGTGATCAGTAAATATATTGTACAAATCATACCGGATCTGGTATTACATTTTGAACAGAAGCAGATCTTAGCATGCAATTATAGGGCTCCGGCTGCAATTTCTCTGGGAATTGTTTCCCAAACTGTTCATGTGGCATGAGAACCTGAACAGGCAAATGACTGTCAAGAAAAGATGAGCCAATCTCAAGTAACTTGTGTGAACAAGAGTAACACATTCTACATATCAAATCAGATAAAAAAGAATCAGCAAATCTACATAGTTCTGCCATACATTCAACCGAACTATTGACTTAGATTGTGTCAGCACACAGCCCATTATCCCACAATAACTGCTGTTGCTATCATAATCCCACAATAATCCCCTAAAAGGCAAGTTACAGATAAGTATCGGTAAAACAAAATCTACAGATAATGAAGAAAAACAAGTAATCAGAACCTTGTCATCGGCTGTCGGGCAACAGCTGCGTGATGCTTATCTGGGAATGGGTCTTAATGGCTAGTGTGATTTAAGGGGCAAAAGTGATTTAAGGGCACCAAAAAGCATTTCTTGCCAAGCAAATACATCAGCGACCACCGTAGACAGAATTAAATGGCTTTCCAAGGAGGCACATTTGTGAGAATACTAAATGACAAGATCCCAATAGATAACATACCGGCAGCTTTCTTCGAGCCCACAATGATATACAAGCTTTGGATCTTTTAGCTAGTTCCATGAAGACTTGCTGCAATAAGCAAGGATATAACTGTTTTGCCCATGCTGGACTTCCAAATAACAATAAGCAGTCAAAAATCAGCGATCACAACTATTTGGAAGAAATAGTAAGCAAAGCACAGGAGTTCTGCCATTGTATTTTCTGTACAAGCAAATGGTAGAACAAATATGTTTCCTATCTCAGTTTCTTTTCTTTCACAAAACAAACTAGCATCCAAAAACACCAAACTCAGCAACTTATAGCAAGGTGCAATGCACAAGACGACATTTGCTTTTTCCGCTCAGTAAGTTCATAACACTGCTGACAAAGCAGCTTGCTGTGCAGGAGCAAGGAGGCCTTTCGAGGCTTCTACTATCAAATCCCTGAATGCGGCTCCACCACTAGTGTCAGCACACATCCCATAATCCCACAATAACTCATGAGTGTTATCAGGATTGAGCCACACAAGCTACAAGAGCCTCAGAATAAGCTCAATGCATGAACGTGATTCATATTAATCTAACAATGAGTAAACATCAGACCTCTCCATCTAGAACTGGAAGCCTTGGAGGCATAGAGGACCCAATCCTTCCAATGACAAATTTTGCAACAATCCCATGATAGCAGCATCTCTATCCCCATCTCCAATCCTTGGCTTCGCTCCAGGAGGAAAATTTCTCGGTCTGAAATAAAAATAACAAAATTAGATCCAAAACAATACAAAGTAGAGTGATCAGTAAATATATTGTACAAATCATACGGATCTGGTATTACATTTTGAACAGAAGAAGATCTGAGCATGCAATTATAGGGCTCCGGCTGCAATTTCTCAGGGAATTGTTTCCCAAACTGTTCATGTGGCATGAGAACCTGAACAGGCAAATGACTGTCAAGAAAAGATGAGCCAATCTCAAGTAACTTGTGTGAACAAGAGTAACCCATTCCACATATCAAATGAGATAAAAAAGAATCAGCAAATCTACATAGTTCTGCCATACATTCTACATAGTTCTGCCATACATTCAACCGAACTATTGACTTAGAGTGTGTCAGCACACATCCCATTATCCCACAATAACTGCTGTTGCTATCATAATCCCACAATAATCCCCTAAAAGGCAAGTTACAGATAAGTATCGGTAAAACAAAATCTACAGAAAATGAAGAAAAACAAGTAATCAGAACCGTGTCGTCGGCTGTCGGGCAACAGCAGCGTGCTGCTTACCTGGAAATGGGTCTTAATGGCTCGTGTGATTTAAGGGGCAAAAGTGATTTATGGGCACCAAAAAGCATTTCTTGCCAAGCAAATACATCAGCGACCACCATAGACATAATTAAATGGCTTTCCAAGGAGGCACATTTGTGAGAATAATAAATGACAAGATCCCAATAGATAACATACCGGCAGCTTTCTTGGAGCCCACAATGATATGCAAGCTTTGGATCTTTTAGCTAGTCCCATGAAGACTTGCTGCAATAAGCAAGGATATAACTGTTTTGCCCATGCTGGACTTCCAAATAACAATAAGCAGTCAAAAATCAGCGATCACAACTATTTGGAAGAAATAGTAAGCAAAGCACAGGAGTTCCGCCATTGTATTTTCTGTACAAGCAAATGGTAGAACAAATATGTTTCCTTTCTCAGTTTCATTTCTTTCACAAAACAAACTAGCATCCAAAAACACCAAACTCAGCAACTTATAACAAGGTGCAAAGCACAAGATGACATTCGCTTTTTCAGCTCTGTAAGTTCATAATACTGCTGTCAAAACAGCTTGCTGTGCATTAGCAAGGGGGCATTTCGAGGCTTCTGCTATCAAATCCCTGAATGCAGCTCCGCCACTAGTGTCAGCACACATCCCATAATCCCACAATAACTCATGAGTGTTATCAGGATTGAGCCACACAAGCTGCAAGAGCCTCAGAATAAGCTCAATGCATGGATGAGATTCATATTAATCTAACAATGAGTAAACATCAGACCTCTCCAACTAGAACTGGAAGCCTTGGAGGCATAGAGGACCCAATCCTTCCAATGACAAATTTTGCAACAATCCCATGATAGCAGCATCTCTATCCCCATCTCCAATCCTTGGCTTCGCTCCAGGAGGAAAATTTCTCGGTCTGAAATAAAAATAACAAAATTAGATCGAAAACAATACAAAGTAGAGTGATCGGTAAATATATTGTACAAATCATACCGGATCTGGTATTACATTTTGAACAGAAGCAGATCTGAGCGTGCATTTATATGGCTCCGGCTGCAATTTCTCAGGGAATTGTTTCCCAAACTGTTCTGGTGGCATGAGAATCTCAACAGGCAAATGACTGTCAAGAAAAGATGAGCCAAGCTCAAGTAACTTGTGTGAACAAGAGTAACCCATTCTACATATCAAATCAGACAAAAAAGAATCAGCAAATCTACATAGTTCTGCCATACATTCTACATAGTTCTGCCATACATTCAACCGAACTATTGACTTAGAGTGTGTCAGCACACATCCCATAATCCCACAATAACTGCTGTTGCTATCATAATCCCACAATAATCCCCTAAAAGGCAAGTTACAGATAAGTATCGGTAAAACAAAATCTACAGAAAATGAAGAAAAACAAATAATCAGAATCTTGTCATTGGCTGCTGAGAAACAGCAGCGTGCTGCGGATCTGGGAATAAGTCTTAAAGGCTAGTGTGATTTAAGGGGATTTAAGGGCACCAAAAAACATTTCCTGCCAAGCAAATACATCAGTGACCACCATTGACAAAATTAAATGGCTTTCCAAGGAGGCACATTTGTGAGAACACTAAATGACCAGATCCCAATAGATGATTATGAACAAAAAGATAACATACCGGCAGCTTTCTTGGATTGAGCCCACAATGATAAACAAGCTTTGGAACTTTAGCTAGTTCCATGAAGACTTGCTGCAAGAAGCAAGGATCTAACTATTTTTCCCATGCTGGACTTCCAAATAACAATAAGCAGTCAAAAATCAGCGATCACAACTATTTGAAAGAAATAGTAAGCAAAGCACAGGAGTTCTGCCATTATATTTTCTGTACAAGAAAATGGTAGAAAAAATATGTTTCCTTTCTCAGTTTCATTTCTTTTACAAAACAAACTAGCATCCAAAAACACCAAACTCAGCAACTTAGCAAGGTGCAATGCACAAGATGGCATTCGCTTCTTCAGCTCAGAAGTTCATAATACTGACAAAACCTCTTGTTTTGCAGGAGCAAGGGGGCCTTTCAAGGCTTTTGCTATCAAATCCCTGAATGCAGTCCATCCCATAATCCCACAATAACTCATGAGTGTTATCAGGATTGAGCCACACAAGCTGCAAAAGCCTCAAAATAAGCTCAATGCATGGATGAGATTCATATTTATCTAACAATGAGTGAACATCAGACCTCTCCATCTAGAGCTGGAAGCCTTCGAGGCATAGAGGACCTAATCCTTCCAATGACAAATTTTGCAACAATCCCATGATAGCAGCATCTCTATCCCCATCTCCAATCCTTGGCTTTGCTCCAGGAGGAAAAGTTCTCTATCTGAAATAAAAATAACAAAATTAGATTCAAAATAATACAAAGTAGAGTGATCAGTATTTATATTGTACAAATTGTACCGGATCTGGTATTACATTTTGAACAGAAGCAGATCTGAGCATGCAATTATAGGGCTCGGGCTGCAATTTCTCAGGGAATTGTTTCCCAAACAGTTCATGTGGCATGAGAACCTGAACAGGCAAATGACTGCCAAGAAAAGATGAGCCAATCTCCAGTAACTTGTGTGAACAAGAGTAACACATTCTGCATATCAAATCAGATAAAAAAGAATTAGCAAATCTACATAGTTCTGCCATACATTCAATTGAACTATTGACTCAAGAGTGTCAGCACACATCCCACAATAATCCACAATTACTGCTCTAGCTATCATAATCCCACAATAATCCCCTAAAAGGCAAGTTACAGATAAGTATCAGTAAAACAAAATCTACAGAAAATGAAGAAAAACAAGTAATCAGAACCTTGTCATCGGCTATCGGGCAACAGCAGCGTGCTGCTTACCTGGGAATGGGTCTTAGTGGCTAGTGTGATTTAAGGGGCAAAAGTGATTTAAGGGCACCAAAAAGCATTTCTTGCCAAGCAAATACATCAGCGACCACCATAGACAGAATTAAATGGCTTTCCAAGGAGGCACATTTGTGAGAATACTAAATGACAAGATCCCAATAGATAACATACCGGCAGCTTTCTTGGAGCCCACAATGATATACAAGCTTTGGATCTTTTAGCTAGTTCCATGAAGACTTGCTACAATAAGCATGGATATAACTGTTTTGCCCATGCTGGACTTCCAAATAACAATAAGCAGTCAAAAATCAGCGATCACAACTATTTGAAAGAAATAGTAAACGCAAAGCACAGGAGTTCTGTCATTGTATTTTCTGTACAAGAAAATGGTAGAACAAATATGTTTCCTTTGCTCAGTTTCATTTCTTTTACAAAACAAACTAGCATCCAAAAACACCAAACTCAGAAACTTATAGCAAGGTGCAATGCACAGAGGACATTCGCTTTTTTTCGCTCAGTAAGTTCATAATTACTGCTGATAAAATAGCTGGCTGTGCAGGAGCAAGGGGGCCAGTCGAGGCTTATTGCGAGCAAATCCCTGAATGCAGCTTCCACCACTAGTGTCAGCACACAGCCCATAATTCCCACAATAAACGCATGACTATTATCAGGATTTGAGCCACACAAGCTCCAAGAGCCCTCAGAATAGCTCAACGCGCATGGATGAATTCATATTGATCTGACAATGAGTAACTCAGACCTCTACCATCTAGAATTGGAAGCCTTGTAAGCCATAGAAGGACGCCATCACTTCCATGACAAGATTTTTCACAATCGCCGTGATAGCATCATCTCTATCCCAATCTCCGAATCCTTGGCTTCGCTCCAGGAGGGAAAAATTTCCTCGGTCTGAAATAAAAATAACAAAATTAGATCCAGAACAATACAAAGTAGAGTGATCAGTAAATATATTGTACAAATCATACCGGATCTGGTATTACATTTTGAACACAAGCAGATCTGAGCATGCAATTATAGGGCTCCGACTGCAATTTCTCAGGGAATTGTTTCCCAAACTGAACCGGCAAATGACTGTCAAGAAAAGATGAGCCAATCTCAAGTAACTTGTGTGAACAAGAGTAACACATTCTACATATCAAATCAGATAAAAAAGAATCAGCAAATCTACATAGTTCTGCCATACATTCTACATAGTTCTACCATACATTCATCCGAACTATTGACTCAGAGTGTGTCAGTACACATGCCATAATCCAACAAAAACTGCTGTTGCTATCATAATCCCATAATAATCCCCTACAAGGCAAGTTACAGATAAGTATCGGTAAAACAAAATCTACAAAAAATGAAGAAAAACAAGTAATCAGAACCTTGTCATCGGCTGTCCGGCAATAGCAGCGTGCTGCTTACCTAGGAATGGGTCTTAATGGCTAGTGTGATTTAAGGGGCAAAAGTGATTTAAGGGCACCAAAAAGCATTTCTTGCCAAGCAAATACATCAGGGACCACCATAGACAAAATTAAATGGCTTTGCAAGGAGGCACATTTGTGAGAATACTAAATGACAAGATCCCAATAGATAACATACCGGCAGCTTTCTTGGAGCCCACAATGATATACAAGCTTTGGATCTTTTAGCTAGTTCCATGAAGACTTGCAGCAATAAGCATGGATATAACTGTTTTGCCCATGCTGGACTTCCAAATAACAATAAGCAGTCAAAAATCAGCGATCACAACTATTTGGAAGAAATAGTAAGCAAAGCACAGGAGTTTTGCCATTGTATTTTCTGTACAAGCAAATGGTAGAACAAATATGTTTCCTTTCTCAGTTTCATTTCTTTCACAAGACAAACTAGCATCCAAAAACACCAAACTCAGCAACTTATAGCAAGGTGCAATGCACAAGACGACATTTGCTTTTTCAGCTCAGTAAGTTCATAATACTGGTGACAAAACAGCTTGCTGTGCAGGAGCAAGGGGGCCTTTCAAGGCTTCTGCTATCAAATCCGTGAATGCAGCTCCACCACTAGTGTCAGCACACATCCCATTATCCCACAATAACTCATGAGTGTTATCGGGATTGAGCCACACAGGCTGCAAGAGCCTCAGAATAAGCTCAACGCATGGATGAGATTCATATTAATCTAATAATGAGTAAACATCAGACCTCTCCATCTAGAACTGGAAGCCTTGGAGGCATAGAGGACCCAATCCTTCCAATGACAAATTTGGCAACAATCCCGTGATAGCATCGTCTCTATCCCCATCTCCAATCCTTGGCTTCGCTCTAGGAGGAATATTTCTCGGTCTGAAATAAAAATAACAAAATTAGATCCAAAACAATACAAAGTAGAGTGATCAGTAAATATATTGTACAAATCATACCGGATCTGGTATTACATTTTGAACAGAAGCAGATCTGAGCATGCAATTATAGGGCTCCGGCTGCAATTTCTCAGGGAATTGTTTCCCAAACTGTTCATGTGGCATGAGAACCTGAACAGGCAAATGACTGTCAAGAAAAGATGAGCCAATCTCAAGTAACTTGTGTGAACAAGAGTAACACATTCTACATATCAAATCAGATAAAAAAGAATCAGCAAATCTACATAGTTCTGCCATACATTCTACATAGTTCTGCCATACATTCAACCGAACTATTGACTTAGAGTGTGTCAGCACACATCCCATAATCCCATAATAACTGCTGTTGCTATCATAATCCCACAATAATCCCCTAAAAGGCAAGTTACAGATAAGTATCGGCAAAACAAAATCTACAGATAATGAAGAAAAACAAGTAATCAGAACCTTGTCATCGGCTGTCGGGCAACAGCAGCGTGCTGCTTATCTGGGAATGGGTCTTAATGGCTAGTGTGATTTAAGGGGCAAAAGTGATTTAAGGGCACCAAAAAGCATTTCTTGCCAAGCAAATACATCAGCGACCACCATAGACAGAATTAAATGGCTTTCCAAGGAGGCACATTTGTGAGAATACTAAATGACAAGATCCCAATAGATAACATACCGGCATCTTTCTTGGAGCCCACAATGATATACAAGCTTTGCATCTTTTAGCTAGTTCCATGAAGACTTGCTGCAATAAGCGAGGATATAACTGTTTTGCCCATGCTGGACTTCCAAATAACAATAAGCAGTCAAAAATCAGCGATCACAACTATTTTGAAGAAACAGTAAGCAAAGCACAGGAGTTCTGCCATTGTATTTTCTGTACAAGAAAATGGTAGAACAAATATGTTTCCTTTCTCAGTTTCATTTCTTTCACAAGACAAACTAGCATCCAAAAACACCAAACTCAGAAACTTATAGCAAGGTGCAATGCACAAGATGACATTCGCTTTTTTCGCTCAGTAAGTTCATAATACTGCTGACAAAATAGCTGGCTGTGCAGGAGCAAGGGGGCCATTCGAGGCTTTTGCTATCAAATCCCTGAATGCAGCTCCACCACTAGTGTCAGCACACATCCCATAATCCCACAATAACTCATGACTATTATCAGGATTGAGCCACACAAGCTCCAAGAGCCTCAGAATAAGCTCAACGCATGGATGAGATTCATATTGATCTGACAATGAGTAAACATCAGACCTCTCCATCTAGAATTGGAAGCCTTGGAAGCATAGAGGACCCAATCCTTCCAATGACAAATTTTGCAACAATCCCGTGATAGCATCATCTCTATCCCCATCTCCAATCCTTGGCTTCGCTCCAGGAGGAAAATTTCTCGGTCTGAAATAAAAATAACAAAATTAGATCCAGAACAATACAAAGTAGAGTGATCAGTAAATATATTGTACAAATCATACCGGATCTGGTATTACATTTTGAACACAAGCAGATCTGAGCATGCAATTATAGGGCTCCGACTGCAATTTCTCAGGGAATTGTTTCCCAAACTGAACCGGCAAATGACTGTCAAGAAAAGATGAGCCAATCTCAAGTAACTTGTGTGAACAAGAGTAACACATTCTACATATCAAATCAGATAAAAAAGAATCAGCAAATCTACATAGTTCTGCCATACATTCTACATAGTTCTCCCATACATTCATCCGAACTATTGACTCAGAGTGTGTCAGTACACATGCCATAATCCAACAAAAACTGCTGTTGCTATCATAATCCCATAATAATCCCCTACAAGGCAAGTTACAGATAAGTATCGGTAAAACAAAATCTACAAAAAATGAAGAAAAACAAGTAATCAGAACCTTGTCATCGGCTGTCCGGCAATAGCAGCGTGCTGCTTACCTAGGAATGGGTCTTAATGGCTAGTGTGATTTAAGGGGCAAAAGTGATTTAAGGGCACCAAAAAGCATTTCTTGCCAAGCAAATACATCAGGGACCACCATAGACAAAATTAAATGGCTTTGCAAGGAGGCACATTTGTGAGAATACTAAATGACAAGATCCCAATAGATAACATACCGGCAGCTTTCTTGGAGCCCACAATGATATACAAGCTTTGGATCTTTTAGCTAGTTCCATGAAGACTTGCAGCAATAAGCATGGATATAACTGTTTTGCCCATGCTGGACTTCCAAATAACAATAAGCAGTCAAAAATCAGCGATCACAACTATTTGGAAGAAATAGTAAGCAAAGCACAGGAGTTTTGCCATTGTATTTTCTATACAAGCAAATGGTAGAACAAATATGTTTCCTTTCTCAGTTTCATTTCTTTCACAAGACAAACTAGCATCCAAAAACACCAAACTCAGCAACTTATAGCAAGGTGCAATGCACAAGACGACATTTGCTTTTTCAGCTCAGTAAGTTCATAATACTGGTGACAAAACAGCTTGCTGTGCAGGAGCAAGGGGGCCTTTCAAGGCTTCTGCTATCAAATCCGTGAATGCAGCTCCACCACTAGTGTCAGCACACATCCCATTATCCCACAATAACTCATGAGTGTTATCGGGATTGAGCCACACAGGCTGCAAGAGCCTCAGAATAAGCTCAACGCATGGATGAGATTCATATTAATCTAATAATGAGTAAACATCAGACCTCTCCATCTAGAACTGGAAGCCTTGGAGGCATAGAGGACCCAATCCTTCCAATGACAAATTTGGCAACAATCCCGTGATAGCATCGTCTCTATCCCCATCTCCAATCCTTGGCTTCGCTCTAGGAGGAATATTTCTCGGTCTGAAATAAAAATAACAAAATTAGATCCAAAACAATACAAAGTAGAGTGATCAGTAAATATATTGTACAAATCATACCGGATCTGGTATTACATTTTGAACAGAAGCAGATCTGACCATGGAATTATAGGGCTCCGGCTGCAATTCCTCAGGGAATTGTTTCCCAAACTGTTCATGTGGCATGAGAACCTGAAGAGGCAAATGACTGTCAAGAAAAGATGAGCCAATCTCAAGTAACTTGTGTGAACAAGAGTAACACATTCTACATATCAAATCAGATAAAAAAGAATCAGCAAATCTACATAGTTCTGCCATACATTCTACATAGTTCTGCCATACATTCAACCGAACTATTGACTTAGATTGTGTCAGCACACATCCCATAATCCCACAATAACTGCTATTTCTATCATAATCCCACAATAATCCCCTAAAAGGCAAGTTACAGATAAGTATCGGTAAAACAAAATCTACTGAAAATGAAGAAAAACAAGTAATCAGAACCTTGTCATCCGCTGTCGGGCAACAGCAGCGTGCTGCTTACCTGGGAATGGGTCTTAATGGCTAGTGTGATTTAAGGGGAAAAAGTGATTTAAGGGCACCAAAAAGCATTTCTTGCCAAGCAAATACATCACCGACCACCATAGACAGAATTAAATGGCTTTCCAAGGAGGCACATTTGTGAGAATACTAAATGACAAGATCCCAATAGATAACATACGGGCAGCTTTCTTGGAGCCCACAATGATATACAAGCTTTGGATCTTTTAGCTAGTTCCATGAAGACTTGCTGCAATAAGCAAGGATATAACTATTTTGCCCATGCTGGACTTCCAAATAACAATAAGCAGTCAAAAATCAGCGATCACAACTATTTGAAAGAAATAGTACGCAAAGCACAGGAGTTCTGCCATTGTATTTTCTGTACAAGCAAATGGTAGAACAAATATGTTTCCTTTCTCAGTTTCATTTCTTTTACAAAACAAACTAGCATCCAAAACACCAAACTTAGCAACTTATAGCAAGGTGCAATGCACAAGATGACATTTGCTTTTTCAGCTCAGAAGTTCATAATACTGACAAACCTCTTGTTGTGCAGGAGCAAGGGGGCCTTTCAATGCTCCCTGAATGCAGCTCCACCATTAGTGTCAGCACACATCCCATAATCCCACAATAACTCATGAGTGTTATTAGGATTGAGCCACGCAAGCTGCAAGAGCCTCATAATAAGCTATTGGCTTGGATGAGATTCATATTAATCTAACAATGAGTGAACATCAGACCTCTCCATCTAGAACTGGAAGTCTTGGAGGCATAGAGGACCCAATCCTTCCAATGACAAATTTTGCAACAATCCCATGATAGCAGCATCTCTATCCCCATCTCCAATCCTTGGCTTCGCTCCAGGAGGAAAATTTCTCGGTCTGATATAAAAATAAGAAAATTAGATCCAAAACAATACAAAGTAGAGTGATCAGTAAATATATTGTACAAATCATACCGGATCTGGTATTACATTTTGAACAGAAGCAGATCTGAGCATGCAATTATAGGGCTCCGGCTGCAATTTCTCAGGGAATTGTTTCCCAAACTGTTCATGTGGCATGAGAACTTGAACAGGCAAATGACTGTCAATTAAAGATGAGCCAATCTCAAGTAACTTGTGTGAACAAGAGTAACACATTCTACATATCAAATCAGATAAAAAAGAATCAGCAAATCTACATAGTTCTGCCATACATTCTACATAGTTCTGCCATACATTCAACCGAACTATTGACTTAGAGTGTGTCAGCACACATCCCATAATCCCATAATAACTGTTGTTGCTATCATAATCCCACAATAATCCCCTAAAAGGCAAGTTACAGATAAGTATCGGCAAAACAAAATCTTCAGATAATGAAGAAAAACAAGTAATCAGAACCTTGTCATCGGCTGTCGGGCAACAGCAGCGTGCTGCTTATCTGGGAATGGGTCTTAATGGCTAGTGTGATTTAAGGGGCAAAAGTGATTTAAGGGCACCAAAAAGCATTTCTTGCCAAGCAAATACATCAGCGACCACCGTAGACAGAATTAAATGGCTTTCCAAGAAGGCACATTTGTGAGAATACTAAATGACAAGATCCCAATAGATAACATACAGGCAGCTTTCTTGGAGCCCACAATGATATACAAGCTTTGGATCTTTTAGCTAGTTCCATGAAGACTTGCTGCAATAAGCAAGGATATAACTATTTTGCCCATGCTGGACTTCCAAATAACAATAAGCAGTCAAAAATCAGCGATCACAACTATTTGAAAGAAATAGTACGCAAAGCACAGGAGTTCTGCCATTGTATTTTCTGTACAAGCAAATGGTAGAACAAATATGTTTCCTATCTCAGTTTCATTTCTTTCACAAAACAAACTAGCATCCAAAAACACCAAACCCAGCAACTTATAGCAAGGTGCAATGCACAAGATGACATTCGCTTTTTCAGCTCAGTAAGTTCAGAATACTGCTGACAAAACAGCTTGCTGTGCAGGAACAAGGGGGCCTTTCGAGGCTTCTGCTATCAAATCCCAGAATGCAGCCCCCCCACTAGTGTCAACACACATCCCATAATCCCACAATAATTCATGAGTGTTATCTGGATTGAGCCACACAAGCTGCAAGAGCCTCAGAATAAGCTCAATGCATGGATGAGATTCATATTAATATAACAATGAGTAAACATCAGATCTCTCCATCTAGAACTGGAAGTCTTGGAGGCATAGAGGACCCAATCCTTCCAATGACAAATTTTGCAACAATCCCATGATAGCAGCATCTCTATTCCCATCTCCAATCCTTGGCTTCGCTCCAGGAGGAAAATTTCTCGGTCTGAAATAAAAATAACAAAATTTGATCCAAAACAATACAAAGTAGAGTGATCAGTAAATATATTGTACAAATCATACCGGATTTGGTATTATATTTTGAACAGAAGCAGATCTGAGCATGCAATTATAGGGCTCCGGCTGCAATTTCTCAGGGAATTATTTCCCAAACTGTTCGTGTGGCATGAGAACCTGAAGAGGCAAATGACTGTCAAGAAAAGATGAGCCAATCTCAAGTAACTTGTGTGAACCAGAGTAACCCATTCTACATATCAAATCAGATAAAAAAGAATCAGCAAATCTACATAGTTTTGCCATACATTCTACATAGTTCTGCCATACATTCAACCGAGCTATTGACTTAGAGTGTGTCAGAACACATCCCATAATCCCACAATAACTGCTGTTGCTATCATAATCCCACAATAATCCCCTAAAAGGCAAGTTACAGATAAGTATCGGTAAAACAAAATCTAGAGAAAATGAAGAACAACAAGTAATCAGAACATTGTCACCCGCTGTCGGGCAACAGCAGCGTGCTGCTTACCTGGGAATGGGTCTTCATGGCTAGTGTGATTTAAGGGGCAAAAGTGATTTAAGGGCACCAAAAAGCATTTCTTGCCAAGCAAATACATCAGCGACCACCATAGACAGAATTAAATGGCTTTCCAAGGAGGCACATTTGTGAGAATACTAAATGACAAGATCCCAATAGATAACATACCGGCAGCTTTCTTGGAGCCCACAATGATATACAAGCTTTGGATCTTTTAGCTAGTTCCATGGAGACTTGCTGCTATAAGCAAGGATATAACTGTTTTGCCCATGCTGGACTTCCAAATAACAATAAGCAGTCAAAAATCAGCGATCACAACCATTTGGAAGATATAGCAAGCAAAGCACAGGAGTTCTGCCATTGTATTTTCTGTACAAGCAAATGGTAGAACAAATATGTTTCCTTTCTCAGTTTCATTTCTTTCACAAAACAAACTAGCATCCAAAAATACCAAACTCAGAAACTTATAACAAGGTGCAATGCACAAGACGACATTCGCTTTTTCCGCTCAGTAAGTTCATAAGACTGCTGACAAAACAGCTTGCTGTGCAGGAGCAAGGGGGCCTTTCGAGGCTTCTGCTATCAAATCCCTGAATGCAGCTCCACCACTAGTGTCAGCACACATCCCATAATCCCACAATAACTCATGAGTGTTATCAGGATTGAGCCACACAAGCTGCAAGAGCCTCAGAATAAGCTCAATGCATGGATGAGATTCATATTAATCTGACAATGAGTAAACATCAGACCTCTCCATCTAGAACTGGAAGCCTTGGAGGCATAGAGGACCCAATCCTTCCAATGACAAATTTTGCAACAATCCCATGATAGCAGCATCTCTATCCCCATCTCCAATCCTTGGCTTCGCTCCAGGAGGAAAATTTCTCGGTCTGAATTAAAAATAACAAAATTAGATCCAAAAGAATACAAAGTAGAGTGATCAGTAAATATATTGTACAAATCATACCGGATCTGGTATTACATTTTGAACAGAAGCAGATCTGAGCATGCAATTATAGGGCTCCGGCTGCAATTTCTCAGGGAATTGTTTCCCAAACTGTTCATGTGGCATGAGAACCTGAACAGGCAAATCACTGTCAAGAAAAGATGAGCCAATCTCATGTAACTTGTGTGAACAAGAGTAACCCATTCTACATATCAAATCAGATCAAAAAGAATCAGCAAATCTACATAGTTCTAGCTTACATTCAACCGAACTATTGACTTAGAGTGTGTCAGCACACATCCCATTATCCCACAATAACTGCTGTTGCTATCATAATCCCACAATAATCCCCTAAATGGCAAGTTACAGATAAGTATCGGTAAAACAAAATCTACAGAAAATGAAGAAAAACAAGTAATCAGAACCTTGTCATCGACTGTCCGGCAACAGCAGCGTGCTGCTTACCTGGGAATGGGTCTTAATGGCTAGTGTGATTTAAGGGGCAAAAGTGATTTAAGGGCACCAAAAAGCATTTCTTGCCAAGCAAATACATCAGCGACCACCATAGACAGAATTAAATGGCTTTCCAAGGAGGCACATTTGTGAGAATACTAAATGACAAGATCCCAAAAGATAACATACCGGTAGCTTTCTTCGAGCCCACAATGATATACAAGCTTTGGATCTTTTAGCTAGTTCCATGAAGACTTGCTGCAATAAGCAAGGATATAACTATTTTGCCCATGCTGGACTTCCAAATAACAATAAGCAGTCAAAAATCAGCGATCACAACTATTTGGAAGAAATAGTAAGCAAAGCACAGGAGTTCTGCCATTGTATTTTCTGTACAAGCAAATGGTAGAACAAATATGTTTCCTTTCTCAGTTTCATTTCTTTCACAAGACAAACTAGCATCCAAAAACACCAAACTCAGCAACTTATAGTAAGGTGCAATGCACAAGAGGACATTCGCTTTTTCAGCTCAGTAAGTTCATAATACTGCTGACAAAACAGCTTGCTGTGCAGGAGCAAGGGGGCCTTTCGAGGGTTTTGCTATCAAATCCCTGAATGCAGCTCCACCACTAGTGTCAGCACACATCCCATAATCCCACAATAACTCATGAGTGTTATCAGGATTGAGCCACACAAGCTGCAAGAGCCTCAGAATAAGCTCAATGCATGAATGAGATTCATATTAATCTGACAATGAGTAAACATCATACCTCTCCATCTAGAACTGGAAGCCTTGGAGGCATAGAGGACCCAATCCTTCCAATGACAAATTTTGCAACAATCCCATGATAGCAGCATCTCTATCCCCATCTCCAATCCTTGGCTTCGCTCCTGGAGGAAAATTTCTCGGTCCGAAATAAAAATAACAAAATTAGATCGAAAACAATACAAAGTAGAGTGATCAGTAAATATATTGTACAAATCAGACCGGATCTGGTATTACACTTTGAACAGAAGTAGATCTGAGCATGCACTTATAGGGCTCAGGCTGTAATTTCTCAGGGAATTGTTTCCCAAACTGTTCATGTGGCAAGAGAACCTGAACAGGCAAATGACTGTCAAGAAAAGATGAGGCCATCTCAAGTAACTTGTGTGAACAAGAGTAACCCATTCTACAGATCGAATCAGATAAAAAAGTATCAGGAAATCTACATAGTTCTGCCATACATTCAACCGAACTATTGACTTAGAGTGTGTCAGCACACATCCCATAATCCCACAATAACTGCTGTTGCTATCATAATCCCACAATAATCCCCTAAAAGGCAAGTTATAGATATGTATCGGTAAAACAAAATCTACTGAAAATGAAGAAAAATAAGTAATCGGAACCTTGTCGTCGGCTGTCGGGCAACAGCAGCGTGTTGCTTACCTGCGAATGGGTCTTAATGGCAAGTGTGATTTAAGGGGCAAAAGTGATTTAAGGGCACCAAAAAGCATTTCTTGCCAAGCAAATACATCAGCGACCACCATAGACAGAATTAAATGGCTTTCCAAGGAGGCACATTTGTGAGAATACTAAATGACAAGATCCCAATAGATAACATACCGGCAGCTTTCTTGGAGCCCACAATGATATACAAGCTTTGGATCTTTTAGCTAGCTCCATGAAGACTTGCTGCAATAAGCAAGGATATAACTGTTTTACCCATGCTGGACTTCCAAATAACAGTAAGCAGTCAAAAATAAGCGATCACAACTATTTGGAAGAAATAGTAAGCAAAGCACAGGAGTTCTGCCATTGTATTTTCTGTACAAGCAAATGGTAGAACAAATATGTTTCCTATCTCAGTTTCATTTCTTTCAGAAAACAAACTAGCATCCAAAAACACCAAACTCAGCAACTTATAGCAAGGTGCAATGGACAAGACGACATTCACTTTTTTCGCTCAGTAAGTTCATAATACTGCTGACAAAGCAGCTTGCTGTGCAGGAGCAAGGGGGCCTTTCGAGGCTTCTACTATCAAATCCCTGAATGTGGCTCCACCACTAGTGTCAGCACACATCCCATAATCCCACAATAACTCATGAGTGTTATCAGGATTGAGCCACACAAGCTGCAAGAGCCTCAGAATAAGCTCAATGCATGGACGTGACTCATATTAATCTAACAATGAGTAAACATCAGACCTCTCCATCTAGAACTGGAAGCCTTGGAGGCATAGAGGACCAAATCCTTCCAATGACAAATTTTGCAACAATCCCATGATAGCAGCATCTCTATCCCCATCTCCAATACTTGGCTTCGCTCCAGGAGGAAAATTTCTCGGTCTGAAATAAAAATAACAAAATTAGATCCAAAACAATACAAGGTAGAGTGATCAGTAAATATATTGTACAAATCATATCGGATCTGGTATTACATTTTGAACAGAAGAAGATCTGAGCATGCAATTATAGGGCTCCGGCTGCAATTTCTCAGGGAATTGTTTCCCAAACTGTTCATGTGGCATTAGAACCTGAACAGGCAAATGACTATCAAGAAAAGATGAGCCAATCTCAAGTAACTTGTGTGAACAAGAGTAACCCATTCCACATATCAAATCAGATAAAAAAGAATCAGAAAATCTACATAGTTCTGCCATACATTCTACATAGTTTTGCCATACATTCAACCGAACTATTGACTTAGAGTGTGTCAGCACACATCCCATTATCCCACAATAACTGCTGTTGCTATCATAATCCCACAATAATCCCCTAAAAGGCAAGTTACAGATAAGTATCGGTAAAACAAAATCTACAGAAAATGAAGAAAAACAAGTAATCAGAACCGTGTCGTCGGCTGTCGGGCAACAGCAGCGTGCTGCTTACCTGGAAATGGGTCTTAATGGCTCGTGTGATTTAAGGGGCAAAAGTGATTTATGGGCACCAAAAAGCATTTCTTGCCAAGCAAATACATCAGCGACCACCATAGACATAATTAAATGGCTTTCCAAGGAGGCACATTTGTGAGAATAATAAATGACAAGATCCCAATAGATAACATACCGGCAGCTTTCTTGGAGCCCACAATGATATGCAAGCTTTGGATCTTTTAGCTAGTCCCATGAAGACTTGCTGCAATAAGCAAGGATATAACTGTTTTGCCCATGCTGGACTTCCAAATAACAATAAGCAATCAAAAATCAGCGATCACAACTATTTGGAAGAAATAGTAAGCAAAGCACAGGAGTTCTGCCATTGTATTTTCTGTACAAGCAAATGGTAGAACAAATATGTTTCCTATCTCAGTTTCTTTTCTTTCACAAAACAAACTAGCATCCAAAAACACCAAACTCAGCAACTTATAGCAAGGTGCAATGCACAAGACGACATTTGCTTTTTCCGCTCAGTAAGTTCATAACACTGCTGACAAAGCAGCTTGCTGTGCAGGAGCAAGGAGGCCTTTCGAGGCTTCTACTATCAAATCCCTGAATGCGGCTCCACCACTAGTGTCAGCACACATCCCATAATCCCACAATAACTCATGAGTGTTATCAGGATTGAGCCACACAAGCTACAAGAGCCTCAGAATAAGCTCAATGCATGAACGTGATTCATATTAATCTAACAATGAGTAAACATCAGACCTCTCCATCTAGAACTGGAAGCCTTGGAGGCATAGAGGACCCAATCCTTCCAATGACAAATTTTGCAACAATCCCATGATAGCAGCATCTCTATCCCCATCTCCAATCCTTGGCTTCGCTCCAGGAGGAAAATTTCTCGGTCTGAAATAAAAATAACAAAATTAGATCCAAAACAATACAAGGTAGAGTGATCAGTAAATATATTGTACAAATCATACTGGATCTGGTATTACATTTGAACAGAAGCAGATCTGAGCATGCAATTATAGGGCTTCGGCTGTAATTTCTGAGGGAATTGTTTCCCAAACTGTTCATGTGGCATGAGAACCTGAACAGGCAAATGACTGTCAAGAAAAGATGAGCCAATCTCAAGTAACTTGTGTGAACAAGAGTAACCAATTCTACATATCAAATCAGATAAAAAAGAATCAGCAAATCTACATAGTTATGCCATACATTCTACATTGTTCTGCCATACATTCAACCGAACTATTGACTTAGAGTGTGTCAGCACACATCCCATAATCCCACAATAACTGCTGTTGCTATCATAATCCCACAACAATCCCCTAAAAGGCAAGTTACAGATAAGTATTGGTAAAACAAAATCTAGAGAAAATGAAGAAAAACAAGTAATCAGAACCTTGTCATCTGCTGTCGGGCAACAGCTGCGTGCTGCTTACCTGGGAATGGGTCTTAATGGCTAGTGTGATTTAAGGGGCAAAAGTGATTTAAGGGCACCAAAAAGCATTTCTTGCCAAGCAAATACATCTGCGACCACCATAGACAGAATTAAATGGCTTTCCAAGGAGGCACATTTGTGAGAATACTAAATGACAAGATCCCAATAGATAACATACGGGCAGCTTTCTTGGAGCCCACAATGATATACAAGCTTTGGATCTTTTAGCTAGTTCCATGAAGACTTGCTGCAATAAGAAAGGATATAACTGTTTTGCCCATGCTGGACTTCCAAATAACAATAAGCAGTCAAAAATCAGCGATCACAACTATTTTGAAGAAATAGTAAGCAAAGCACAGGAGTTCTACCATTGTATTTTCTGTACAAGAAAATGGTAGAACAAATATGTTTCCTTTCTCAGTTTCATTTCTTTCACAAAACAAACTAGCATCCAAAAACACCAAACTCAGCAACTTATAGCAAGGTGCAATGCAGAAGATGACATTCGCTTTTTCAGCTCAGTAAGTTCATAATACTGCTGACAAAACAGCTTGCTGTGCAGGAGCAAGGGGGCCTTTCGAGGCTTCTGCTATCAAATCCCTGAATGCAGCTCCACCACTAGTGTCAGCACTCATCCCATAATCCCACAATAACTCATGAGTGTTATCAGGATTGAGCCACACAAGCTGCAAGAGCCTCAGAATAAGCTCAATGCATGGATGAGATTCATATTAATCTAACAATGAGTAAACATCAGACCTCTCCAACTAGAACTGGAAGCCTTGGAGGCATAGAGGACCCAATCCTTCCAATGACAAATTTTGCAACAATCCCATGATAGCAGCATCTCTATCCCCATCTCCAATCCTTGGCTTCGCTCCAGGAGGAAAATTTCTCGGTCTGAAATAAAAATAACAAAATTAGATCGAAAACAATACAAAGTAGAGTGATCGGTAAATATATTGTACAAATCATACCGGATCTGGTATTACATTTTGAACAGAAGCAGATCTGAGCGTGCATTTATATGGCTCCGGCTGCAATTTCTCAGGGAATTGTTTCCCAAACTGTTCTGGTGGCATGAGAATCTCAACAGGCAAATGACTGTCAAGAAAAGATGAGCCAAGCTCAAGTAACTTGTGTGAACAAGAGTAACCCATTCTACATATCAAATCAGACAAAAAAGAATCAGCAAATCTACATAGTTCTGCCATACATTCTACATAGTTCTGCCATACATTCAACCGAACTATTGACTTAGAGTGTGTCAGCACACATCCCATAATCCCACAATAACTGCTGTTGCTATCATAATCCCACAATAATCCCCTAAAAGGCAAGTTACAGATAAGTATCGGTAAAACAAAATCTACAGAAAATGAAGAAAAACAAGTAATCAGAACCTTGTCATCGGCTGTCCGGCAACAGCAGCGTGCTGCTTACCTGGGAATGGGTCTTGATGGCTAGTGTGATTTAAGGGGCAAAAGTGATTTAAGGGCACCAAAAAGCATTTCTTGCCAAGCAAATACATCAGCGACCACCATAGACAGAATTAAATGGCTTTCCAAGGAGGCACATTTGTGAGAATACTAAATGACAAGATCCCAATAGATAACATACCGGTAGCTTTCTTGAGCCCACAATGATATACAAGCTTTGGATCTTTTAGCTAGTTCCATGAAGACTTGCTGCAATAAGCAAGGATATAACTGTTTTGCCCATGCTGGACTTCCAAATAACAATAAGCAGTCAAAAATCAGCGATCACAACTATTTGGAAGAAATAGTAAGCAAAGCACAGGAGTTCTGCCATTGTATTTTCTGTACAAGCAAATGGTAGAACAAATATGTTTCCTATCTCAGTTTCATTTCTTTCACAAAACAAACTAGCATCCAAAAACACCAAACTCAGCAACTTATAGCAAGGTGCAATGCACAAGACGACATTCGCTTTTTCCGCTCAGTAAGTTCATAATACTGCTGACAAAAATAGCTTGCTGTGCAGGAGCAAGGGGGCCTTTCGAGGCTTCTGCTATCAAATCCCTGAATGCGGCTCCACCACTAGTGTCAGCACACATCCCATAATCCCACAATAACTCATGAGTGTTATCAGGATTGAGCCACACAAGCTGCAAGAGCCTCAGAATAAGCTCAATGCATGGATGAGATTCATATTAATTTGACAATGAGTAAACATCAGACGTCTCCATCTGGAACTGGAAGCCTTGGTGGCATAGAGGACCCAATCCTTCCAATGACAAATTTTGCAACAATCCCGTGATAGCATCATCTCTATCCCCATCTCCAATCCTTGGCTTCGCTCCAGGAGGAAAATTTCTCGGTCTGAAATAAAAATAACAAAATTAGATCCAAAACAATACAAAGTAGAGTGATCAGTAAATATATTGTACAAATCATACCGGATCTGGTATTACATTTTGAACAGAGGAAGATCTGAGCTTGCAATTATAGGGCTCCGGCAGCAATTTCTCAGGGAATTGTTTCCCAAACTGTTCATGTGGCATGAGAACCTGAACAGGCAAATGACTGTCAAGAAAAGATGAGCCAATCTCAAGTAACTTGTGTGAACAAGAGTAACCCATTCCACATATCAAATCAGATAAAAAAGAATCAGCAAATCTACATAGTTCTGCCATACATTCTACATAGTTCTGCCATACATTCAACCGAACTATTGACTTAGAGTGTGTCAGCACACATCCCATAATCCCATAATAACTGTTGTTGCTATCATAATCCCACAATAATCCCCTAAAAGGCAAGTTACAGATAAGTATCGGCAAAACAAAATCTTCAGATAATGAAGAAAAACA
Organism: Trichopus zeylanicus subsp. travancoricus; assembly: GCA_005019695.1. Classification (NCBI taxonomy): domain Eukaryota; kingdom Viridiplantae; phylum Streptophyta; class Magnoliopsida; order Dioscoreales; family Dioscoreaceae; genus Trichopus; species Trichopus zeylanicus. The sequence continues at coordinate 30,902 of RXID01016591.1, forward strand.
AGTAATCAGAACCTTGTCATCGGCTGTCGGGCAACAGCAGCGTGCTGCTTATCTGGGAATGGGTCTTAATGGCTAGTGTGATTTAAGGGGCAAAAGTGATTTAAGGGCACCAAAAAGCATTTCTTGCCAAGCAAATACATCAGCGACCACCGTAGACAGAATTAAATGGCTTTCCAAGAAGGCACATTTGTGAGAATACTAAATGACAAGATCCCAATAGATAACATACAGGCAGCTTTCTTGGAGCCCACAATGATATACAAGCTTTGGATCTTTTAGCTAGTTCCATGAAGACTTGCTGCAATAAGCAAGGATATAACTATTTTGCCCATGCTGGACTTCCAAATAACAATAAGCAGTCAAAAATCAGCGATCACAACTATTTGAAAGAAATAGTACGCAAAGCACAGGAGTTCTGCCATTGTATTTTCTGTACAAGCAAATGGTAGAACAAATATGTTTCCTATCTCAGTTTCATTTCTTTCACAAAACAAACTAGCATCCAAAAACACCAAACCCAGCAACTTATAGCAAGGTGCAATGCACAAGATGACATTCGCTTTTTCAGCTCAGTAAGTTCAGAATACTGCTGACAAAACAGCTTGCTGTGCAGGAACAAGGGGGCCTTTCGAGGCTTCTGCTATCAAATCCCAGAATGCAGCCCCCCCACTAGTGTCAACACACATCCCATAATCCCACAATAATTCATGAGTGTTATCTGGATTGAGCCACACAAGCTGCAAGAGCCTCAGAATAAGCTCAATGCATGGATGAGATTCATATTAATATAACAATGAGTAAACATCAGATCTCTCCATCTAGAACTGGAAGTCTTGGAGGCATAGAGGACCCAATCCTTCCAATGACAAATTTTGCAACAATCCCATGATAGCAGCATCTCTATTCCCATCTCCAATCCTTGGCTTCGCTCCAGGAGGAAAATTTCTCGGTCTGAAATAAAAATAACAAAATTTGATCCAAAACAATACAAAGTAGAGTGATCAGTAAATATATTGTACAAATCATACCGGATTTGGTATTATATTTTGAACAGAAGCAGATCTGAGCATGCAATTATAGGGCTCCGGCTGCAATTTCTCAGGGAATTATTTCCCAAACTGTTCGTGTGGCATGAGAACCTGAAGAGGCAAATGACTGTCAAGAAAAGATGAGCCAATCTCAAGTAACTTGTGTGAACCAGAGTAACCCATTCTACATATCAAATCAGATAAAAAAGAATCAGCAAATCTACATAGTTTTGCCATACATTCTACATAGTTCTGCCATACATTCAACCGAGCTATTGACTTAGAGTGTGTCAGAACACATCCCATAATCCCACAATAACTGCTGTTGCTATCATAATCCCACAATAATCCCCTAAAAGGCAAGTTACAGATAAGTATCGGTAAAACAAAATCTAGAGAAAATGAAGAACAACAAGTAATCAGAACATTGTCACCCGCTGTCGGGCAACAGCAGCGTGCTGCTTACCTGGGAATGGGTCTTCATGGCTAGTGTGATTTAAGGGGCAAAAGTGATTTAAGGGCACCAAAAAGCATTTCTTGCCAAGCAAATACATCAGCGACCACCATAGACAGAATTAAATGGCTTTCCAAGGAGGCACATTTGTGAGAATACTAAATGACAAGATCCCAATAGATAACATACCGGCAGCTTTCTTGGAGCCCACAATGATATACAAGCTTTGGATCTTTTAGCTAGTTCCATGGAGACTTGCTGCTATAAGCAAGGATATAACTGTTTTGCCCATGCTGGACTTCCAAATAACAATAAGCAGTCAAAAATCAGCGATCACAACCATTTGGAAGATATAGCAAGCAAAGCACAGGAGTTCTGCCATTGTATTTTCTGTACAAGCAAATGGTAGAACAAATATGTTTCCTTTCTCAGTTTCATTTCTTTCACAAAACAAACTAGCATCCAAAAATACCAAACTCAGAAACTTATAACAAGGTGCAATGCACAAGACGACATTCGCTTTTTCCGCTCAGTAAGTTCATAAGACTGCTGACAAAACAGCTTGCTGTGCAGGAGCAAGGGGGCCTTTCGAGGCTTCTGCTATCAAATCCCTGAATGCAGCTCCACCACTAGTGTCAGCACACATCCCATAATCCCACAATAACTCATGAGTGTTATCAGGATTGAGCCACACAAGCTGCAAGAGCCTCAGAATAAGCTCAATGCATGGATGAGATTCATATTAATCTGACAATGAGTAAACATCAGACCTCTCCATCTAGAACTGGAAGCCTTGGAGGCATAGAGGACCCAATCCTTCCAATGACAAATTTTGCAACAATCCCATGATAGCAGCATCTCTATCCCCATCTCCAATCCTTGGCTTCGCTCCAGGAGGAAAATTTCTCGGTCTGAATTAAAAATAACAAAATTAGATCCAAAAGAATACAAAGTAGAGTGATCAGTAAATATATTGTACAAATCATACCGGATCTGGTATTACATTTTGAACAGAAGCAGATCTGAGCATGCAATTATAGGGCTCCGGCTGCAATTTCTCAGGGAATTGTTTCCCAAACTGTTCATGTGGCATGAGAACCTGAACAGGCAAATCACTGTCAAGAAAAGATGAGCCAATCTCATGTAACTTGTGTGAACAAGAGTAACCCATTCTACATATCAAATCAGATCAAAAAGAATCAGCAAATCTACATAGTTCTAGCTTACATTCAACCGAACTATTGACTTAGAGTGTGTCAGCACACATCCCATTATCCCACAATAACTGCTGTTGCTATCATAATCCCACAATAATCCCCTAAATGGCAAGTTACAGATAAGTATCGGTAAAACAAAATCTACAGAAAATGAAGAAAAACAAGTAATCAGAACCTTGTCATCGACTGTCCGGCAACAGCAGCGTGCTGCTTACCTGGGAATGGGTCTTAATGGCTAGTGTGATTTAAGGGGCAAAAGTGATTTAAGGGCACCAAAAAGCATTTCTTGCCAAGCAAATACATCAGCGACCACCATAGACAGAATTAAATGGCTTTCCAAGGAGGCACATTTGTGAGAATACTAAATGACAAGATCCCAAAAGATAACATACCGGTAGCTTTCTTCGAGCCCACAATGATATACAAGCTTTGGATCTTTTAGCTAGTTCCATGAAGACTTGCTGCAATAAGCAAGGATATAACTATTTTGCCCATGCTGGACTTCCAAATAACAATAAGCAGTCAAAAATCAGCGATCACAACTATTTGGAAGAAATAGTAAGCAAAGCACAGGAGTTCTGCCATTGTATTTTCTGTACAAGCAAATGGTAGAACAAATATGTTTCCTTTCTCAGTTTCATTTCTTTCACAAGACAAACTAGCATCCAAAAACACCAAACTCAGCAACTTATAGTAAGGTGCAATGCACAAGAGGACATTCGCTTTTTCAGCTCAGTAAGTTCATAATACTGCTGACAAAACAGCTTGCTGTGCAGGAGCAAGGGGGCCTTTCGAGGGTTTTGCTATCAAATCCCTGAATGCAGCTCCACCACTAGTGTCAGCACACATCCCATAATCCCACAATAACTCATGAGTGTTATCAGGATTGAGCCACACAAGCTGCAAGAGCCTCAGAATAAGCTCAATGCATGAATGAGATTCATATTAATCTGACAATGAGTAAACATCATACCTCTCCATCTAGAACTGGAAGCCTTGGAGGCATAGAGGACCCAATCCTTCCAATGACAAATTTTGCAACAATCCCATGATAGCAGCATCTCTATCCCCATCTCCAATCCTTGGCTTCGCTCCTGGAGGAAAATTTCTCGGTCCGAAATAAAAATAACAAAATTAGATCGAAAACAATACAAAGTAGAGTGATCAGTAAATATATTGTACAAATCAGACCGGATCTGGTATTACACTTTGAACAGAAGTAGATCTGAGCATGCACTTATAGGGCTCAGGCTGTAATTTCTCAGGGAATTGTTTCCCAAACTGTTCATGTGGCAAGAGAACCTGAACAGGCAAATGACTGTCAAGAAAAGATGAGGCCATCTCAAGTAACTTGTGTGAACAAGAGTAACCCATTCTACAGATCGAATCAGATAAAAAAGTATCAGGAAATCTACATAGTTCTGCCATACATTCAACCGAACTATTGACTTAGAGTGTGTCAGCACACATCCCATAATCCCACAATAACTGCTGTTGCTATCATAATCCCACAATAATCCCCTAAAAGGCAAGTTATAGATATGTATCGGTAAAACAAAATCTACTGAAAATGAAGAAAAATAAGTAATCGGAACCTTGTCGTCGGCTGTCGGGCAACAGCAGCGTGTTGCTTACCTGCGAATGGGTCTTAATGGCAAGTGTGATTTAAGGGGCAAAAGTGATTTAAGGGCACCAAAAAGCATTTCTTGCCAAGCAAATACATCAGCGACCACCATAGACAGAATTAAATGGCTTTCCAGGAGGCACATTTTGAGACTTACTAACTGACAAGTCCAAATAGATAAACATACGCAGCTTCTTGGAGGCCCCCATGATATACAAGCTTGGATATTTTAGCTAGCTCCAATGACGGACTGCTGCCAATAAGCAAGATATAACTGTTTTACCCATGCTGGCTTCCCATAAAACGTAAGCAGTCAAAAATAAGCGATCACAAAATATTGGAAGACATAAATAGTAAGCAAAGCAAGTAGTTCTTCCATTGTATTTTCTGTACAAGCAAATGGTAGAACAAATATGTTTCCTATCTCAGTTTCATTTCTTTCACAAAACAAACTAGCATCCAAAAACACCAAACCCAGCAACTTATAGCAAGGTGCAATGCACAAGATGACATTCGCTTTTTCAGCTCAGTAAGTTCAGAATACTGCTGACAAAACAGCTTGCTGTGCAGGAACAAGGGGGCCTTTCGAGGCTTCTGCTATCAAATCCCAGAATGCAGCCCCCCCACTAGTGTCAACACACATCCCATAATCCCACAATAATTCATGAGTGTTATCTGGATTGAGCCACACAAGCTGCAAGAGCCTCAGAATAAGCTCAATGCATGGATGAGATTCATATTAATCTAACAATGAGTAAACATCAGATCTCTCCATCTAGAACTGGAAGCCTTGGAGGCATAGAGGACCCAATCCTTCCAATGACAAATTTTGCAACAATCCCATGATAGCAGCATCTCTATTCCCATCTCCAATCCTTGGCTTCGCTCCAGGAGGAAAATTTCTCGGTCTGAAATAAAAATAACAAAATTTGATCCAAAACAATACAAAGTAGAGTGATCAGTAAATATATTGTACAAATCATATCGGATTTGGTATTATATTTTGAACAGAAGCAGATCTGAGCATGCAATTATAGGGCTCCGGCTGCAATTTCTCAGGGAATTATTTCCCAAACTGTTCGTGTGGCATGAGAACCTGAAGAGGCAAATGACTGTCAAGAAAAGATGAGCCAATCTCAAGTAACTTGTGTGAACCAGAGTAACCCATTCTACATATCAAATCAGATAAAAAAGAATCAGCAAATCTACATAGTTTTGCCATACATTCTACATAGTTCTGCCATACATTCAACCGAGCTATTGACTTAGAGTGTGTCAGAACACATCCCATAATCCCACAATAACTGCTGTTGCTATCATAATCCCACAATAATCCCCTAAAAGGCAAGTTACAGATAAGTATCGGTAAAACAAAATCTAGAGAAAATGAAGAAAAACAAGTAATCAGAACATTGTCACCCGCTGTCGGGCAACAGCAGCGTGCTGCTTACCTGGGAATGGGTCTTCATGGCTAGTGTGATTTAAGGGGCAAAAGTGATTTAAGGGCACCAAAAAGCATTTCTTCCCATGCAAATACATCAGCGACCACCAAAGACAGAATTAAATGGCATTCCAAGGAGGCACATTTGTGAGAATACTAAATGACAAGATCCCAATAGATAACATACCGGCAACTTTCTTGGAGCCCACAATGATATACAAGCTTTGGATCTTTTAGCTAGTTCCATGAAGACTTGCTGCAATAAGCAAGAATATAACTGTTTTGCCCATGCTGGGCTTCCAAATAATAATAAGCAGTCAAAAATCAGCGATCACAACTATTTGGAAGAAATAGTAAGCAAAGCACCGGAGTTCTGCCATTGTATTTTCTGTACAAGCAAATGGTAGAACAAATATGTTTCCTATCTCAGTTTCATTTCTTTCAGAAAACAAACTAGCATCCAAAAACACCAAACTCAGCAACTTATAGCAAGGTGCAATGCACACGATGACATTCGCTTTTTCCGCTCAGTAAGTTCATAACACTGTTGACAAAACAGCTTGCTGTGCAGGAGCAAGGGGGCCTTTCGAGGCTTCTGCGATCAAATCCCTGAATGCAGCTCCACCACTAGTGTCAGCACACATCCCATAATCCCACAATAACTCATGAGTGTTATCAGGATTGAGCCACACACGCTGCAAGAGCCTCAGAATAAGCTCAATGCATGGATGTGATTCATATTAATCTAACAATGAGTAAACATCAGACCTCTCCATCTAGAACTGGAAGCCTTGGAGGCATAGAGGACCCAATCCTTCCAATGACAACTTTTGCAACAATCCCATGATAGCAGCATCTCTATTCCCCATCTCCAATCCTTGGCTTCGCTCCAGGAGGAAAATTTCTTGGTCTGAAATAAAAATAACAAAATTAGATCCAAAACAATACAAAGTAGAGTGATCAGTAAATATATTGTACAAATCATACCGGATCTGGTATTACATTTTGAACAGAAGCAGATCTGACCATGGAATTATAGGGCTCCGGCTGCAATTCCTCAGGGAATTGTTTCCCAAACTGTTCATGTGGCATGAGAACCTGAAGAGGCAAATGACTGTCAAGAAAAGATGAGCCAATCTCAAGTAACTTGTGTGAACAAGAGTAACACATTCTACATATCAAATCAGATAAAAAAGAATCAGCAAATCTACATAGTTCTGCCATACATTCTACATAGTTCTGCCATACATTCAACCGAACTATTGACTTAGATTGTGTCAGCACACATCCCATAATCCCACAATAACTGCTGTTGCTATCATAATCCCACAATAATCCCCTAAAAGGCAAGTTACAGATAAGTATCAGTAAAACAAAATCTACAGAAAATGAAGAAAAACAAGTAATCAGAACCTTGTCATCGGCTATCGGGCAACAGCAGCGTGCTGCTTACCTGGGAATGGGTCTTAGTGGCTAGTGTGATTTAAGGGGCAAAAGTGATTTAAGGGCACCAAAAAGCATTTCTTGCCAAGCAAATACATCAGCGACCACCATAGACAGAATTAAATGGCGTTCCAAGGAGGCACATTTGTGAGAATACTAAATGACAAGATCCCAATAGATAACATACCGGCAGCTTTCTTGGAGCCCACAATGATATACAAGCTTTGGATCTTTTAGCTAGTTCCATGAAGACTTGCTGCAATAAGCAAGGATATAACTATTTTGCCCATGCTGGACTTCCAAATAACAATAAGCAGTCAAAAATCAGCGATCACAACTATTTGAAAGAAATAGTAAGCAAAGCACAGGAGTTTTGCCATTGTATTTTCTGTACAAGCAAATGGTAGAACAAATATGTTTCCTATCTCAGTTTCATTTCTTTCACAAAACAAACTAGCATCCAAAAACACCAAACTCAGCAACTTATAGCATGGTGCAATGCACAAGATGACATTCGCTTTTTCAGCTCAGTAAGTTCATAATACTGCTGACAAAACAACTTGCTGTGCAGGAGCAAGGGGGCCTTTCGAGGCTTCTGCTATCAAATCCCTGAATGCAGCTCCACCACTAGTGTCAGCACACGTCCCATAATCCCACAATAACTCATGAGTGTTATCAGGATTGAGCCACACAAGCTGCAAGAGCCTCAGAATAAGCTCAATGCATGGATGAGATTCATATTAATCTGACAATGAGTCAACATCAGACCTCTCCATCTAGAACTGGAAGCCTTGTAGGCGTAGAGGACCCAATCCTTCCAATGACAAATTTTGCAACAATCCCATGATAGAAGCATCTCTATCCCCATCTCCAATCCTTGGCTTCGCTCCAGGAGGAAAATTTCTCGGTCTGAAATAAAAATAACAAAATTAGATCCAAAACAATACAAAGTAGAGTGATCAGTAAATATATTGTACAAATCATACCGGATCTGGTATTACATTTTGAACAGAAGCAGATCTGGGCATGCAATTATAGGGCTCCGGTTGCAATTTCTCAGGGAATTGTTTCCCAAACTGTTCATGTGGCATGAGAACCTAAACAGGCAAATGAAGACTGTCAAGAAAAGATGAGTCAATCTCAAGTAACTTGTGTGAACAAGAGTAACACATTCTACATATCAAATTGGATAAAAAAGAATCAGCAAATCTACATAGTTCTGCCATACATTCAATTGAACTATTGACTCAGATAGTTTCATATCAATATTTAACATTCGTCTAACGTACCATAAACACCTACTCCAATCTAACCCAGCTGATACGGCTGTGAGTCAAGTTTGATGACATAACATTACAATAGCATTTTACCTCAACTTGAAAATCTAACAATGGATCTTAACTTATCCTCCAAACAACCAACCTTGTTGCAAAGACAATCCCAATCAGAATTTCATGAAAAAGAACAATCCAACAAGAGACAATGATCCAGCTAAAATCGCCAAGAGAAACAAAAACAGGCGAATCTCACCTCTTGTTGATGGCGCACGGATACGACGGCGTGCCCACAAAGTTCTTGATATCCCTCAGTGCCCGCCGGTTTTCGTTCCCCATCTCCATCCCAAACTTCACGTCCCTCCATCGGAAGATCTTCAGACAAACAATCACTGATCTCAGAAAACAGAATCCAAAACAACAAAATCTTCACCTAATGCATGAAATTTACCTCGCACGCTGGCCGATCTTGTCATCCCCCTACAATTCTCGCTGCCATTCTCCATCTCCCCTCTCCCTGCACCAAAATTTCAAAACCAAGATCACATCTTTTTCGGCCCACCAAGCAGATCTGAGAAACGACAAAACCGGTCAAAACCTTCAAAAACCGAACGAGAAGAAGAAACCCTTCAGCTTGCAGAGACTATCCTTTTTGAGGGGCCTCTCTCCGTGCGAGAGGGCAAGAAGAAGAACGAGGAGAAGAAGAGAGAAATCTGCAGAGAAGCAGGGGAGCAAGGGCAAGAATATAATGGATTTATGTCTGCAGAAGGCTGTGGGTCCAGAGAGAGCGCGCGTAACGGCTAGTGGATCGCAGCCGTTGGATCTGGGAATGGGTTAACGGCTAGCGGATTGCAGCCGTTGGATCTGGGAATGGGTCTTAATGGCTAGTGGATCACAAAGCCATTGAATCTGGGAATGGATTTGGGATTTGGTCTTAACGGCTAGTGGATTGTAGCCATTGGATCGTGTCGTATGTGCTTCTCCCATCTCTCTTCATGGGTCTTTTGGATAGCACGGAGATCGGTGAATTGGTGAGTTTGGTGTCTTTTATAGTAAAATGCTCTGGCTTAAAGCTGTCTCGGAATCAGAGGAAGACTCGGTATTCGACAGACATACGGGCCATGAACGGGTGGGTTTGGACTCAAAGCCTGATCCAACTCAAAAACAATGGACTTTGGGCCACGCACAGGCTAGCTGAAAATATTTCAAATCCATTTACGGTCTTAATCACCACAATTGATGAAAATATAATTATACTTAAATAAAAAATCAGTTATTACTAAAAAATCATTTATTTTATGTCATAAATTTTTCAAAGAATTACCTTAATTAAAACATTAAAAATATTTTATTTTGATTTGATTTTATCAATTAAATTAATATAAGTTATTAAATTATTTTCATTTGATTTCATTTCAAACAATTATTTTCTAATTATCGGATAATCAATTTGACAAAACTAGATTTTTAAAATTTTAATTTCATAAAATCGAATAATCAACTTTCATAAAAACTAAAGTAAAATAATTTATTTTTTATATTTATTTATGAGTAGAGTTTTTTTTATGAAAGATCGATTATTCAATTTTATAAAACTAAAATTCAAAATCCAATTTTGTCAAACTAGTTGTTTGATAATTAGAGAATGATTGTCCGAAATAAAATCAAATGAAAATAATTCGATATTTTACATTAATTTAATTGATAAAATTAAATTTAAATAAAATATTTTTTAATAATTTAATCGAAGTGATATTTCATAAATTTATGTTATATGGCGCATGATTTTTTGTCAAGTAATTTTTCACAAATTCATAATAAAGTAAATGATTATTTACTAAAAATTGTAAAATTAAAAAGAACGAATATTACAAGGGTTATACCTAAAATATCCCTCTGTGAACTGATATCAATGTGGATTTCAGATTGAAAGACCAAGTTCTACGAAAATAAAAAAAAGGAGGATGAGATGTTGCTAAGGAGTTCCTCGACAAAGACCCCGGGCTCCCTCTTCTCGGAGAGCCCAGCAACAACCCCCTCCACCACCACCACCCCCCTCCTTCCCCCCTCCTTCCCTCTCCTACCACCTCTCTTCGTCGCAGCTCCCCGACTCCTCAGCAACAACCTGAGAAAGTTGATTATGACCTTCGTGAAACCCATAAGAGGATATGTGAAAGTCATGGAGGGGGGATGAGCCCTTGTACACAGGCTTCTCAGGCGATATTATTGGATCAACCCTTGTTTCCAACGCATTGGTTTATTCTACAAGGCAACCACAAGCATCTTTGTCTCGTAGATTGAAGCAAATAAGCGTCAAAGATCATGTTCCCTCATTTCTGTGATTCTTCTTGTGATTCAGGAAAATCAAGATCTAGTATAAGATAATTTATGTTTGCCCTGAGACAGTATTAAGGTTGAAGTTAATCCTTTTGTTTGATTCCTGCTCTGAATTAGGTTGATTTTTCTTACTATTTTGATATTCGTCTGATGGCATTAACTACTACAACAACCATTCTTATTCATGAAGACATTATTAAATCATTGTATATGCCAAAGAAAACAAAGACAATATTGACTTCCTTCTACTAACCAAACCTTCAATTTTCTGTGTGTTATTATTTTTCTTAATAGCTGGCAAATTTCATTTGAGTTAAAACACACATGCATGTTTTTTTATTCATTGCATCTTATATCTTTTGTTTTCTCAAATTTCATTGATGCAATGTATAGGTAATTCTGGGTGGCTTTAGACTGCTATTTTGCTCTCTTACCAACTTGTTTCCATGTTTTTTTAACAGTACATATCATCATACGTTTCAGCTATTTCGATCATTTTGACTGAAACCATTGTCATTTCAGTTTCAGCTAAAATATTTTTTTATTTATTAATTATGTATTGACCAGAGTTTGACTATATTTTGATTGTACTTTAACTTCAAACTAAAAATACGATAAAATTTTCAAGAATTTTTCAAAAAATTTTAAAAATTACAAAAGAATTTATGATTAATTTTATCATAAGATTAAATACTATTTTAATTATTTTACATTAATCTTGGCAACACATATAATAAAAGTATAACTATGTTCATTGACAACATATAGTAAAAGTGGTCTAATAATCCATGAGAAATAAATATCACACTGTATAAAGTGTTCAGATGTAATTATGATAAAACGCTAATTGATAGCATTAAGGGCACCTCCTCCATGCTCAGGATGACGAGCACGTCAATAATGGGGTCCTAAGAGCCAAGAGTGCCACTGCTCATGCCGACGTCGGGCGAATGTGCTCACTTTGCCTCCGAAAGGATGTACTCGTTCCACCGCCGATCACTGTTCTGCCGCTGCTCATTGCTTTTGTTCCAATGTTACTCGCTGCTCCACCACTACTCAAAAATAGAGAAGCAAAGAAATCCTTTGTGCTTGCAATGAAGGTAGAAGAAAGGATGGTAGTACCTTATTGGACTAGAGACTTGCTGCTTGTTGCTCGTTGCTTCTACTCCGCCATTGCTCACTGCTTTTGCTGCTTGCTACTCTACTGCTGCTAGCTGTTTGTTTACTTTTGCTCCACCATTGCTCACTCCTCTATCGTTGCTCATTGCTCATTACTCCTACTCCGCTTTTGCTCGCTGCTCCACTAATATTGCTTTGCAGGCCGCTTGCTACTCCACCGGTTCTACTCCCGCCCTGCTTGCTGCTCCATTGCTACTGCTCTGCACAATCTCGCTATACTCGCCGCTGTTGATCGATGTGAAACCTTAACCCTAGAATTGAAATGTATTTAGGTGAAATGGCTGAAACTAAAATATTTTAGTTTCGGCTAAAATCTTAAACCTTGGATACACATGTACACACATGCTCCAACCAATATGCAAGCAAATAAGAAAATCCTGCAGACAAACCCACAAATAAAATAACAAGCACATAATACACAAAAGGTCATTTGCTAGATATGTCTATATTTTATTTTTGAAGAAAAAAATAAATTCTTGTTATTGACATCTAAATTACCCAAATTTTGCTAATAGATTATCTACCAGATGGAGACTTGAAAACTTATTTGAAGGTGGTGATAGTTAGTTATATGCATAAGTCAATAAAAAATAGTGTCTTATTTTTAGATTATAAACTACTTAAATGTAATAAAATATTTTTTGCTTAGGCACAAAAGTATATAACAAGACTGACAAGAAGGGTTGTCAAGCCCATGCTCTGCAATGTTAGAGAGCCTTAAACTGCATCCAAAGCCTCACAAGATTGATACGCAAGCAAATAAGCAAACGTACGCATGCAAACCCACAACCAAACTAACATGCCCATGCTCTTACAACATATCCACACATGGAACACACCAGAGCATTCAAATAAACAAACACACACCTGAGTCATTTTTCATGTAAAAATCACACCTTCAAATCATATCGAAAGGAAGTGAACCACTTGAGAATTTGAAAATAACATTGAAGGATGGAAATCATATAATCTCCTAAACAAAATAAGATTTTACCCGAACAAATGAAAAATGCAAATGGGCAACATGTAAAAAAAATCATTGGCTAGATATGCCTATATTTTACTTTTGTAAGAAAAAAATTAAATTTTTGTTATTGACTACTAAATTACCCAAAATTTGCTAATAGATCATCTATGAGATAATGCTTCTTAAGTAGAAATTACTAGTGAAACTTATCTAAGTAAAGAGATTTGGAAAAAAATTTTATCTAAAAGTGGCCATAATTATATACAGAAGTCAATAAAAAAGTAGTGTGTTGTTTTTAGATTACCAACTACTAAATGCAATGAATTATGTTTTGCTCAGGCATAAAATTATATAAAAACACCTACAAGACAAGAAGTTCAGCATATGCTCTACATGATCATAGAGCCTTAAATTGCACCCTAACCCTTGCAAGACTGATACCATAAATGCACATGTACACACATGTGCAACCAATACGCAATCAAACAAGCAAACCCACACACATGCTCTTACAACACATCCACATGTGGAACAAACCTGAGCATGCAAATGGAAAAGCACACACTACACATGATAGAACTCTAACCCTACCCCAACTGCCATGTACCATCTCCATTTGAACTGCATACAGTCACAACATGGCATTATAAAATTACCAAATTCAGCCTCCTTGGGTAAAGAGAAATAAGGTAACCTAATGATAAATTTTTCCTAACTTTGGTTGCAGATACAAAATCTAAAATAAAACATCAGGCTTGAGATCAATGTCAACCCATTGATCATGGAGCTAGTCCTCGAAAATCCTTAAAAATTATTTTTTATATAAAAATCACATTTTCAGATGATATCGAAGGGAAGTGAACCACATGAAAATTTATAAATAGCATTGAAGTATCAAAATTATATAATCTCCTAAACAAAATAATATTTTATTATGAATGAAATGTCTATATTTTATTTTTGGAAAAAATATTAAATTCTTTTTATTGACATCTAAATTTGTTAATACATCATCTACCAGCTAGTGCTTTTTTAAGTGGAAATTATTAGTGAAATTTATACAAACAATACATGAAGGTTTGAAAACTTGTTTATCTATAAGTGGTGATAATTATATGGATAAGTCAATAAAAAATGGTGTTATTTTTGGGTTACCAACTATTAAACTTAATGAAATGAAGATTCTATGAGATCCCATTCAATTTACAAGCTCCGTAGATTATTTATTTAAAAAATATGATACAAAGAAGCTATATAATACTTCACAGCTACTTTTCTTCTTTCTTGGTGAAGGCTAGTAATGATATCTAAGAGCATGGTTTTCAACTCATCTCAAAGTTATAATGCACCTTGATAAAAAAAAAATAGTGTAATGCACAACCCATAACATTCAATTTTCTTCTATTTTCAACCACTCTTTTCATTTGGTGTCATATGCAAGATAGTTGGCTATTCTAACAAAGTATCCTAGAACACATATTATTTTAAAAGATAATAGGAATAAGTAATAGGAGCAAGAGATCTTTCTTCCTCAATCCCCTTGTCCCTCATTCTCATTCTTCACAAATAATAAAAGATCCTTTTCAAGTTTAAATTTGTTCATTTGAAATCTAGACTCTTCTATGTTATACTCAATCTACCTAATTTATTTATATTCACTTATATTTTTTCTTCTTTATTTCACTTCGATTTTCTTTTTCTTGATCTTTATTCCCTTCCATCATTCCTTGATTTTCATAGGTTTGTTAATGTCGTAGAGTATGGCACATTTTCTCATCTAGCGAAGGGCACAAATTAAATAGATTGATCTTTTGATCAAAAGTGCTATATGGAACCTCATCATTGGCATAAAAAAAATATAAATACCTGAAAATAGACTTCTAAATTAAATCATCTACTCCAATTACCACTCCTCCCCATGAGCCATAATTATAACATGGATTGACATATGTTCCAATTTGCAGAGCAACATCATCAGACAAAGGTTTACATTGGCAACATGCTCAAATTGTAAGGTGATCCAAGCATCTCATACCTAATTTATCAAGAGCTATAGGTTAGAAAGCGGGGACCCATTCTTGTGTATAAACATAATTGTTGAAGAACTTGAATGGGTAGACTTAGTCTATATTAAATTATACGATCATTCCAAAATCAGAACAGATTTCAAATTGGTAGTAGTTGCCTCTTCTAGATGTTTTATGTTAAAAATATTTCTAGAGTTTAAATCTATATACTATTTTTTCCTATTTAGGATCTAAAAAAATTAACAATAAACACAACCATCTCTTTGTCATAATGACTTGGCAAATTTGATGGTGAGTAAAACAATGAAAAGCAATAAATACATATCAGATACTCAAAATTTTGTCACAATAATACATAACATCATGAGTCAACCACACCCCTATTCAATATGAAAAATGAAAAGACTCAAAAAATTGAATTCCTAGCATAGTTGGTGAAATAATTATTAAAATTTCAACTAGTTTGAAGGGTAACATCAAAATCAAATAAGAATTATTTATACAAATAGGTTGCAGGCCTACTTATTCCATTAGCACACATGCAACATGTACCAAACCATGTTAGGATAAGCTCACAAGGAAAAGAATTGGTCATAAAATTTGTCCAAATTGTAGTTATCAATCTCAAGAAATCACATTAAAGAATTCATGACAAACACATAAGAAAGGAAGCAAACATGAATAGAACATCAAGCTTGTGATCAATGTCAAACCTATTGGCCTTGGAGCCTTGGAAATGCTCCATTTATTTTGCATGTCAAAATCACATCTTCAACCGATTTCATAGGAATGTGAACACTTTAAAACCTCAAAATAACATCAAAGCATGGAAATCATAAAATCTCCTAAATAACATAAACTATTATCAAGGATACTTAAAAAGACAAAATGAAGACATGCCAATATGTTGGATTCCTTTTCTAGAATAAAAAGGATAATACATTGGCTAAATAAGACTATGTTTTATTTTTGTAAGAAAAATTTAAATCCTTGTTATTGATTTCTAAATCTCCCATAATTTTTTATTAGATCATCTATCAGCTAGTGCTTATATTAAGTATAAATTGCTGATGAAACTTAGTTATCCAGGTAATAAGTAGAGGCTTGAAGACTTATTGATCTGAAGATGGTGATAACTATATACAATAGGAAAAGCCAAAACCACAAGTAAACCTCTAAAAGTAGAGATAACTTCAAAAAAGAACACCAAACAGAAACCCACACTGATTATTTATATTTTTTTAGTAAGCATAGCAATTCTACAAAATGGTGGGAGTTTGAACTCAAGAACAAATGAACTCATGTCCAATCCAAGAGCTAAAGCTAGATAACTCACTGGATTAATTTGCTGAACCATTTCCATATTTGGTGAGATCCATTAAAAAGGATCAACAAGACCTCCCCTTTGCAGCAAAAGAGGGTGCCCGCGGCAAAGTGAAGGAGCCTTGCATGCTATTGAGGAGTGAATCTAGGGTCTCTTCCGACTCCTAATACAACTCCTTGATTCATTTGTAATACATAAATGGGAAAATGAACTCTTAGATTTATATTTGACTTCAACACAAAAGAGGGGTGGGGGGGGGGGGGGGGGGGGGGGGGGGGGGGGGGGGGGGGGAGGGGGGGGGGGGGGGGGGGGGGGGGGGGGGGCTGGCAAAATTGTCTGAACTTTCCTTGTTATTTTCATTAGGTTCAAGTTTAATAGGAACAATATTCTATGACTAACAAATCATTTATTTTCAAACCGATCAATTTACTATCTATTATTTGATTTACTAATCCTTTATATTGGAATAAGTCAATCATCAAATGTTTTAGCAATTCTTCATGAGAGGGGGGGGGGGTGGCAATTTAATAGAATTTTGAATTAGAGCTTTCAATATTTGTTTATTCTTCATAGTAATACTATCTCTGGGGTTGCAATGTTAACTTGGTATATCCACTATACAATTATTAACTAAAATATGTCTATGATTAACTAATTTCCTGGCTCCACAGGAATAGTCGATGCCATATCCAATCAAAAAAGGATGTTATCCAAACACATCTCAAGTAGTTGTAATAAAACTTGATCTGTTGACCCTTTGGCTTTTCCAGTGATATATCTAGGTAATTGTCATTCTATCAAACCATAATGAAAACGCAATTTCTATTTTTCTTCACGATGAATATGATATTGTGATCTTTTCCCAGAACACGATTGGTTTTTGAGATCACTTCCAAATCGAGGCTTTTTACTAGTTAGTCCTGGTAAAGCCCCTAGACAGCATATTTTTTTTTGAAATGAGGTCCTCATTAATGAGACATAAATAAAGGACTCCTTTTTTATTTTATTGACATTTCATTTCTTTTGGAGTTACAGTAAGCTAGGTGCCAGGTTGAGTCTTGCGGGTTAGGGATATTTCGGTAAGCAAGTTTAGCTAGTTTAGGCAAAGTGGTAGTGAAAAGAGAAACCGCATTTTCAGTTCTATTCAAGCTCACATAGAAAACTTCCTTTTTGTATGCCCTATTTCAGTCTATTAGGTCGTAGAGAATCTTTCCATTCGACTCAAACAAGTAGTAGTTCCTTATATCCATTCTAGCTCTTGCTATCTTTGTCTACTGGTGATAGTGCTAGTGGAAGGTCGTAGATCACAGGGAATTCCTTCTCTTGTTAGTCCGGGTGTAGAGGAATCTAGGTGACAACTAGTGCTTGTTTGATACCATAAAGGGCTTCGCTCAATTGATTTTTTTCAGAATTGGCTTTGAAAAGAAATAAGATTATTTCCATTTGCATTGCCTGTACTCATTTAGTTGGTGATTGGTAGTTCATAGAGAAACCCAGCTCTTAGTCATCGAAGAAGAGAGAACTGCTTTCACATATCTGCTCTTGCATCTAACTATAGCCAACTTTCCTCTTGTATGTTGACCATGACAATCATACCTTCTTATTGTCTATGATCCGCTATAGTAGTTAGTTTTGTTCTGACAGTATGGTTGTCTTTTTCTCACAAAGAGTACAAAAAAGTCAATAAGCAGTTATGTACAGCACCCATGTACATCCTTATAGTCTTTTTGGCCCAAGGAATAGATAGGGCATTCAATTAGTAAAGTAGGTTTCTTCCTATTGCACAATATGAGAATATTCCTCTTTCTCCTTTTATGAGCAATAGTAGTTCTTTTTTCTTCCCTTTCATCCATTGCAGGGAAAGTCATACTCCAACTATGCAAATCCCTATATTATATTATGAATCTTCATTACAAGAAGAAAGGTAGGTAAGGGGTGACTAATTCTTTAGCGTTACATTAGAAAAGCCAAGGACGAAAGGGAAGGGTTTTACATTTGTAATCCACGGCCATCAAGACTTCTTATCAATGCTCCAGCCATATTGGTTAACAGAAATCCATTACACCAGTTAGGGTTCTTAATAAAAGAAAGTGTGATAGTCTGACTTTCATATCCCTTTCTAGCCAGCCACCATTTCAATTTTTGATGCTTGCCTCTTCCCGAAGCAAGGGTGAAGTCTGTATCCTTGTACAAGGCAATGTTCATATTCCCCATAGCCTGCGACAATGCCAAAGCCTATCCTATGACTAAGTGTGAGATAAAAATGACATTATAATATGATAAAAGCTATAAAAGAAATTCCATTGATGCCGTTATGCTATTACAGGTTTAGCTTGTATTGTAGTCTTGCATCTTTCTAGTAACTAGTGGCGCCCTATTTAGGTTTAGGCCCAATAAAGTGAGTGTTCTAGACAGCTTCATTTTGAGAGTGAAAAGTCTCACTCCTAGTCTTGTTACAAGTATTACACTCACATACATGTCCTATTCAAATTCAAAGGATAAGCGTATTTTGGCTAGGATTCTTTCAAAAATGAATGCTATCATTGGTATTGGATTTGCCTATTTAGCCAAACCTGGTATCATACTAAATGTCCTTATCTCAAGTGGAAGCCATTTAGTTTAGGAAAGACAGTCCCAAAAGCTTTATTCTATGAAGGGGTTGAACTCTTGATTCCAATCCTTTAGCCTAAAAAGTGTGGACGCTATAAAGTTCCCATGGATCTTTCCTCTTGCCTAATTGAATTTTGACCCTTGAACTTGAGCTGCTATGCCCCTTTAAAACTAGCTAGAGAGAAGGAAGAAAGGTCCTTCTAAGATCTAGAGAAAAAGAGAGAGGCTTCCTTTTTGGACTTCTAGCTTCGGGCTTTGTTTAACTGAACTAGTGTCATAGCAATCTCTTTAGCATCCTACCATTCTTGACTTTAGGAGGGGGAGGGGGAAACATGAAAAAGAAAATCTTAATTGAGCTAGCTCGAGGTCTTCCTTCCTTTTGCCCAACTTCTTTATAGTTCGGATCGGGCATAATGGAATCGACCGAGTGGATAAGAGATGGCTTTCACTCTAATTTCTCCCATTGCACCCAATCTTAGTGACTCCCTTCTTTGTGCAGTAGCCCTACCTACAAGCTGCCCCTCTTGCAAGTCAACATCAGCACCGTGATGATTCTCATTTACAACATGCATAGCAAGTTGGGTTATTGGGATTTGTAGTCAATGTTCTTCCCTGCCAATGCACAAGAGGCCTAGGCGTAGAAGTACTGGCTTAAGTTTTCAAATTTGCATCGGCAATAGGATTCACCACAGGGTTTATAGCAGGAGCCGATGGAGAAGTAGTTGAAGGCCCAACAGGTTGAGAAGGATCCTTGTTGGTCATTCCCTGATCGATTCTCTTGGACATAGCATTGCATTAACTACAATGAATCATTGGATCAATCATAGTCATCCGAAGGGGGGAGGGAATACCTACAAGTAACTCAGTAACAGACTAGCTCACCCCTATTGATTGAGCATTCTACCTTTGATTCTTTTTAGCTTACAGAAGCATGTGCAACTTTATTCCTCTATTACTTGAAATTCCTTCTGCCAGTGCTTTGCTTTGACTTCAATGTACAGTGTATCAGTAGTTCCTCCAGTAGGGGATAAAGCGTTGGATATACAATTTGGATATACAAGGATATAGATGGGGTATAAGCTTCATCATCGAGATGGAAATAGCCCAGAACACCAATGTTTGGCCCCTAAATGACTGCTTAATAATAAAGGAGGTAGGGGTGCAGAGACAGCCAGGAGGTTTGCCTAGAAGTAGCTATATATAGGTTGGCACTTAATCTTGCAAATGAAAGGCTTTTTCAATTGAATTAACTAGGCAGGGCTGTAGGGTATTACCTTTTTATGGTTATTTCTCTCCTTTTTCATATCATATCGAGACTCTAAGGCAAAGACTTCTAAGCTTTTGAAGGCCTTTCATAACTTTGTGGTAGTAGGAGAGGGAGAAAGAACAGTTCTTGTTAGCTACTGATTCCATTGTCGGATCCACTTTATGAGGTTCTACTTGAACTTGAAGGATAAGGAACTGGGCTAAAATAGTTCTAATGATCAATCAAGCTACCCATGTTATTCTTCCTTATTGGTTCATAAAAATATTTTGTTTATGTTTCTCACTCTGATCCATCCTATGGATGCTCTTGAATATGTTATAGAACTACCCTACACCCTAGTTGTTACTTATTTGAGGTGAGGATATAGCATTTATTATTTTGTTACTTTTTGGATAGATGGATTTAGTGGATTCCCCTGTGGTGTCGACTGCCTTCATTTGGCTGATACTTCTACATTTACAGATTCTCAAGTTGCTGCTCTAGCATCTACCTTTTCGATTGCAGGTGGAGCTTTATTGGTAAGTGAATGCAGCTGGTGAATTTTGAATGGGAATGGTTTTGGATTCACGGTTTGAAAGAATGGATCCACAGGGGTAGGACCTTGTTAAGGATAAGGCACTAGCACTATAGAGTAGAGGATTGGGTCTATCTCCAAGCCAAGGATTGCATGCTAGAGTGAACCCATCCAACTCTTCTATTCTTCAAGCTCATTGGGGAGATAGATAAAAGGGCTTTGACAGAGTTAGCACACACCAAAAGGAAGGGATTTATTGGGGCTCAAAGATGCAGTGGTGAATAGTTGAGAAGACCATAATTGGTCTATGGGTTACTATACCGGTTGGAGGGAACTTTATTGGTCTATGCTCTTTATGATCGACAAGAGAGGATTTTTTTTTTTTGGAGGTTACTAGAATAGTCAATTCATATATGATTTAGAGCAGGTGTGATAGGAACTGGAGCATCATCTACCCTCAAATACATAAGAGGGAATGTTATTTTGTTGCAATAGAACCTCATTTTCGATATGTTAGGAGTGGGTTCTAAATATAGATAAAAACTCCCCACCTGCAACTAGATTTTCTTTTCTTCCAGTCAACTCTACTTATTTGAAACTATGTTTCCCTGGCCAGCCCCTTCCCTTTCTATTCTAATTGTACTACATATGCTACCCGAATATACGGGTTTATTCCATTTCATTCATCAAAAGGTTTGAATCATCGATAGAGATGTCTACCGTTATTTGGATTTGGATAGGAAAGACCATATCAAGATGCAGGAATGAGATAGGCCTTCTCCACCCATTTGTTAAAGAGAGAGAAATCAATCAATAAGTCATGTAGAGCTTATAAACGCTATATTCTATGATAGTGGACATATCGAGATAAGATAGCGATCCCACACTACCG
The DNA here is from genome assembly GCA_005019695.1 of Trichopus zeylanicus subsp. travancoricus. Lineage (NCBI taxonomy): Eukaryota > Viridiplantae > Streptophyta > Magnoliopsida > Dioscoreales > Dioscoreaceae > Trichopus > Trichopus zeylanicus. The sequence goes on from RXID01016591.1 coordinate 52,500, forward strand.
TCAGATAAATGCACAATCCTAATCAAAATGCTTTCTTGATAGAATAAGATTCCCTAGACTAAGTCCACCCCTTCAAGTATCCTCTCACCATAGAGCTTCTCACTCATATTCGTTAGAACTCCAAGTTGGCACTCACTTGGACCACCCACGCCACACTAATACCAATAAGGCCAGTCCTCTAGCCTACGGTCTCGATCACCAATCGGGCATATGCCCTACCTTCATCTAGTCACCTGAGTATGTACCACTTCTCATCAATAGAAAAAGGAACAAAAAAACTTTCGATGAAGAAGAGCCCTTTTAACGTGACATTTCATGTGGACTATCAGGCAGGTTGAAGCAAGCTCACTATGCTTTTGCCTCCCGATCATCTCACCTAACTCTTAATGTTGGGCTTTAATGAGTTCTAATATGCAACACACTTTACTTTGAAGATAATGAAAGGATGGGTCAGACTACAAAATGGATCTACTTTTTGGTTGCCTCTAACTATCAATCAAGATGGTTTTTCTGAGAAAGAACACTTTTCAGTTGCCTTTACCTTCCCTTCCCTAGTCAGGGGGGGCATGAGCTACCACTACACCCACCCTTGACTCGTATGGCCCCAACAAATACTTGACCTGAATGAACACATGGAATTACCCATGATCAGTTTGGAAACAATTTTTAAAAAGAAACAAAATGGACCTTTGGTACTTGAGTAGTAAATTTCATTCAGTAGTGCCTAAACAAGAAAAAAAAGAGGGCTATATGTTGGCCATTTGCTATTGCTATGCTATAAGGACTGCGTATCTTTTGATGGCTTGGCTTTGCTGTCGCCCCTGTGTAGTGGTTGGACTTCAAAGGAGTCTTCCTACCATACCAGAATGCCTATATCATAGTGAGTTAAGCTTCTAAGAAGCAAGCAAGATGAGGAAGTGAAGTTTCATTAGACAAGGCTCATTCTGTGCTTGACTTATGAGCTCGTGCCTCACCATATCCCCTATCCCTATAAGGGCTTATGCACCCCACTTGCTGTCTACTAAACAAGCATTAGAGTGAATTGAGTGAGCGAACAAATCCTTCCTGGACTTCCCTCAACCTATAATTTCATTTCTGCTTTAGCTTCCTCGATTTAGTTGGTTTGGAGGATTAATGGATTGGATACCTAAGAACCATAATCTTTCAAAGGAACAACTTCTACGACGGGGTCAGGTTTGGCATCTATGCCCCTGCCCTCCAAACAATATGAAAGCCTTTCAGCTCATACTGCTCACACTCCATGATCTTCATGGTGGCACCTCTGCCATCATAGTGTGAGCTGGGAGTAGCTCTGAAAATCCTGGCCTGCTAAAAAAAATGAGCTTGAAAGTCAACATCAACAATGAGAACATGAAAAAGTGCACGTTGCTTGCTTGATCATTAGTGAAATCCAACCTCTCAAAAGTGAGCAAGGGAGAAGCAAGTCTAGAATTTGACAGTGGGAGTGCTAGTACTTAGTTGCTTTGGCGCACCTTGTCTTGAAGCAAAACTTCAAACTATAGGGCTAAGGCACTTCAGCTTTGATGCTGGAGTTTGTTGGCTTTGAAGGTGGTTCTTGCTTTAATAAGTGACATCGAAATGTGCCATTTTCTTTTTTCCTTAGGTGTCCTAAATGCTTTCTAAAGGTGCAATAGAAGCTTGAGCTAAGGGCTTGTCGAAGGCATTAAAATGTGGATACGCATGCACCTCTATGCCTGGCTTCCTTCCTTCATAGAACACTTGCTACCGTGGTGTGGCCATTTTCTTATCTTCTTTCCTCGCTATTTACGACTGTGCCCTTGTGCTATCAAGGAGAAGGAATACCCGGCCAAGTCCCATCTACTCATAGTGGGTTATTTCACTCTGTCATTCAGGCAGCGAACTTGGTTTGTGCAAGAATAGGTTGAGGGCTTCAAGCAAATATTGACACGAGACCAGAGCTGAAAGCAAGTAGACATATAGGTTATTTTCAACGAATCCCTTGCTTGAGAATCAGCTGTCACCTTTCTCTTGTGCTAGAGACTGCTAGGAGAATGAGAAAAGAAAGTCTCATGGGTCTCTTGGACTCTATCTTCTTAGTGACATAGAGAAGAAAAGAATATTTTTTCCAGAGTTGATAGTAGTATAAAACATTTTGCCGATTCCTACTTGACTTCTTTCCTTAAGCTGCCTAAACTGGATCAATAGAATATCACACATGTGCCATTACCTTGCCTCATATGAAAGTTCTAGTTCTAAGTGCAAGGAACTTTTTTAGTATAAGAAAAGAATAGAAAAGAGCTGGGCACGGTAGATCCGTTCATCCTGGCTGAAAATCCTAGCTTGAGTTGCCATGACACGTGTGTGTTGTGGGAAGGTCATCCAAGAAAGAGGCATAGGAAGAGTGAGAAAGCTCAATCCAACCCTTCTCCTTCCACTTCCATGTCTCTATCCACCTCAGCTACAAAGCCATATGTGATCTATCTTCTCTTTCACTTTTTCGGAAAGCAACTAAAGCAAGGCAACCAATCCAGTGCCCCACTACTATTCTTCCTATTGAGCCTTTCACCTACTTCATCTATACCTAAAACGGATTTGTTCCCAAGAGCTGAAACCATGGCCATTGTCATATGGCTCTCTCAATTCCTTTTGAATAAGCTAATAATTGTTGGGGTATGTTAATAAAGTTCATCTAGCTCGGGAAGTTCTTTCGCTGCCTTCTGCTACCCAAACTCCTACTAAACAAAAGGCCAAGATCATTGATAATGCCGATCCTCCAATTTTGGTTAGGCCGACAAGAACTGATTCCCATACCTAATTAATAAGGTAGTGGAAGAAAATCCTATACCGTTAGAATGAAAACAAAACTACGTGAATGAATAACGAACCAACGAACTGCACTTCTCATACCGAACCGATGTCTTTACCATTATGTCCACCTCTAATACTTTATTCTTTGCCCTCTTCTTTCCAATTTGGGGGTTGGGTTGCTTTTGATTCGGAGTAATACGGTATGTATGTGCCTAACCCCACTGAGCTAACCTTGGATTTGGAATACTATCACTCCTCTCACCCAGTCGGGTTAGGATATTATACAACTCGCACGTAGAACTCTAACCTTGCTACAGAGCAAACTTGCTATAGATCTCCACCCCGACATCGAATCATCTCTCTTCTCTCTCATTTTTCCCTGTACATTTTGTCAACCGCCAATAGCTCTTGCAATGTCCTTCGCTTACTTTACTTCTTCAATATCTCGAGCTACTGTATGTTGATGTTTCTTTCCCTACAATCTTCCTACAGTGCCTAAGGCCTATAGCTTTCAAATAGGAGAAAAGTAAGCTTTACCGATGCTTATTTCACTTTGACCTATAAATCAAAGTAGTTAGAACATAGTAAGCGTGGGACCGATGCAAAATGATATATGTTGCATAACATTAAAAGAGGCAATCTTCTGTGCAATGAGCAAGCGCCGAAATCATCCCTTGCATGCTTTTCTCTCCTCTTTATCAAAGTGGGTGTAATTCATTTTGGGTGGGTTGGCTTAAGGTTGAAGTCTCTCTCCATTGATGACTCAGCTCGTGCCTATTCAGGGGAAAATGAGATGTCTTTCATACCCCAATCTAGAGCACGTGTGCTCTTATCCTGGTATTCCACATATGATACAACTAGCGGGGTAGGTGAATACCTTGCGAATGTATATAGACTTCTCAATTCTATCTGCTCTAGTGGGCACGCTACCTTTCTTTTTCTTAGGTTGACTCAGAGCTCCAAACCAGTATGTAACCCAACCTCATTGTTTATGGAACCTATGAGACCGGGTTGCTTGGTTTTGATGCCCACCCCAGTCGCCTATCTTGCTTGCTCTCTTCTTTCCCTTGTGTAAGAGTTTCCATATCCGTATCCCCTCACTGTGTAAGAGCTACAACTCTATTATCTATTTCTTTTAAATTCTATCATGTTATCAAATCTCTCTTGAGCTATAACTCTTTATTCCCTTTACTTACCGGGAAATTATTCTTTCTTCCCTTGCGAATATGCTTTTTCTCTCCCGAATACCCTCACATCAGGTCAGTGGCTGGTGGGAACCACTACTATCACCATCAAGATCAGCAGGGTTGGTTTCAAGACTTTATCCCTATAGGCTTAGTCTTCCAATCCTTTCTTCTTCATCATAGTGGCGAATGGAGTATAGTGGTACTTCTCAATTCTATCCTTCCCCCAAGCTCTAATCATCTCTCTTCTCTCCCTCCCAAATAAAGAAATTCTTTCCCGTTAGAACTCCAACCCAACCCCTTATGTTGACCTAGTATGGAACCTCAACGAACAAAGAAATTTATACCCTATCCTTTCCTTGAAAGAGTGGGGGAAAGCGAGCATAAACCAATTGATCAGAGTGTTGAAAATGGTACTAAATTGCTTGCACCCTGCCCAGGTCAAATTCACTTGTTCCATCTGAGTCTAGTGCTTTTGCCTTCTTCGTTGTACTTTTACCTCATCTTTTCTCAAGTGCAAGTGAACTAACCCAGCAAGATGTTTGCTTTTACCAAGCAAAGAAGTTCTTTCTTCCCATTATGTAGACCAGACTTCTCCCTCTCCCCCTAATCAAACAAAGAGTCCACTGCCTACCTGCCTGACACAGTATGGGTATAGGTGTGTAGGCCAGCCCCCTTTGATTTTAGGTGATTCACTAACAAAGTGAAGAAAAGGCTGGATCAATAAAGGGGGGGGTAATACAAGCCCTATGCCCCACACATCTAACAAGCTCGCATGGTTCACCAGTTCCACCATCCTCACGCTTAGATAGAGTGATTCAGTCAATATAAAGGTGCGCTTAAAGTGGGGGGTGTGCTGTCCCTATTGAGTTGGGTCCTTACCCATAAGGCCCAACCATCGAGGCATAAGCGCCCTCTTGCTACCAATATGCAAGGCTCCATCGTAGCCTTCCCTAACCAGGATTGCTCCCACACCTGTAGCGTTTGTGATTGACCTCCTCAACTATGTATCGATCGAAAGGCAGGGTGGCACAACCCTCAACCGATGAGAGTTGTTACGTCTAGTATGTCCCCTCTCGATTCCTGATATGCTATGATACCCTATGGTGGGTAGGAGTGGGTTGAGTCCGTATCACCATGGAGCAACTGCAGTGTCTAGATCAGATCTATCTACTCGGCAATTCATCTGGTTACTTCACGATTACCAAAGAAGCCCCAAGAAGCATTAAACATTTCTGATAAGATCCATGGAGCTATTTTGAGATAGCAAGCACTAGCTCCCAGTGCAACTTCATAAAAAGCAAGAAAAGAGAAGATCGAAGAAAAAAAAATGCACATAGTGGTCATTATAGCGGTTCCTTCTAATCCTAGAAAATGTCCAAAAAAATGGGCTGCTCCACTATCGAGCTGAGGCAAAAAGCCAATTAGTAGATACATAAGATCGAGTGTCTTCATCAAAGCAAAAAATCAAAGAAGAAAAGAGCGGCCTGTCATTGAGAAAGGGAAATTCACAAGACAAGACAAAAAGTCACACATGTGTATGTGTTAAGCATATCAAAATGGAGGCTTTCATCCTCCACATTGCTTTTCATGCGATATCAATTGCAAGTTGACTCATCCCCAAGGACCGGTCCAGTAGAACCCTTTGGATGGAAATGACTCTAGTATCTTGCATTCCTCATTCGCATTAGAGATAGACCAGCTTGATTATTTGAAAAAGAGCTCTAGAAGTTCAGTCGGTGTTCTCTCATCTTTTAAGTATTTTGAAATCAGACTCGAAAAATAGTGAAAAGGGTGGTGTCAGAAACCAAGAAGGGGCTACCTATGGGCTAAAAATAAAAGGTGGATTCCCAATGTACCTTACCTAATAGGTAGCTCCCAAAGCAGTCTAAAATAAGGATTGCACTATCTTTGGAATCAGATCTAATCAACTGTATTCACTGGAAGTGGGATAAGCCTCTAAGCTACTATGATTGCATAAATGAGTCATAGAAGGAGAAGCAGATAGGTTTTCTCAATGAGTGATGGGAGGAGGATAGCTTCCTTTATTAAATAATGTAGAAAATACAATATCATAATAGAAGCGATGAATATAAGTTTTTTCTTCTTGCGATAGAGACTAACAAGGAAACTGTAGAATATGGCAAGGCAAATTGATTAGGCTGAAGTGGAGCATCTCAAGCTTATCTTTCTTTTGCACCTACCCTGTACTGTCAAAGGTTTGCTATAGTGTTAGAATGATGTCTAAGAACATTGAAACTGATGAAAGGGATTGAAAGAGAGGACCCTTTTCTATAGTTAAAGGACCATTGCGATAGTTGTTGATACCAAACCAATTTCCCTCAGATAGCTCGACTAAGAAGACCTCTTATGAGAGTTGCTTGCCTTCCACCAATTCACTCCTATTCCCATTATGCCCCTATCCCTATTTGCTTACGAATTTGCAACACCAAGACTTCCCTCAGGCTAGTTATTCCTTGCTTGACCAATAGAAGGAAAAAGAAAGTACTGAGACGTCATGTCATATTTAGAATGTAGATGAATTCATTCAAAAATGCAAATCCAATATGAGAAGAATTTGCTATATGCTTAACACATGCAAGTCAAACGTTCTAACAATCAAAGTCTAGTGCTTTCTTTAATTTTCTATCTTGTTGTTGGCTGATTTTTAAGTCGACTCTATGGTTGAAATAGGTGGTGCTGCATCTTTATGGTGAGTATATATTCTTCAACACATCGATCAAAGAGACCGATTTTGTTTTCTCCATCCATATGTAAAACTGGTGGGTCGCAGTGGCAAGGGAGCACACTCTATTCCAATGAGTGCCTCGAAGTTTAGGCCATCGTGACCAATAGTTTCCGACTGAAAAGAAAGAAGGGCTGCTCATGGAGAAAGTTGGAGTCCCCCCCTCCTCCCCCCCGCCCCCCCCACCCCCCCCCCCCGCTTTCTCCCTCCTTCCTCTCCCGCACGCCCTCCTCCATCCGTCCTCCCATCCCAGCTCCCTCCAGCTCCCCCTCCCTCCCCCCTTCTCCACTCCCCCCGTCTCTTAACTCTCCCGTCCTCCCTCCACTCTAGCTCTCCCTCCCTCTCAACCCTCACCCCCCTGCCCTCCCCCATCCATGTCTTCTCTCCCACTCCTGCTCCCCGCTCTCGTCCTCCGCCCTCCTCCCTCCACCTCTTGCTCTCCCGTACCCTCCCCCCCTCCACAATCCCTCTCCTCTCCCTTCCTACCGGAGAAAAAGAATAATTAAATCGCGAATATCCCCCTCCCGCCCAGCCACTCCCTCCCCTCCCTCTCCCTCTCACTTTCGCTCCCTTCATCCTCTCCCGCCCTCGCCCTCCCTCCCTCCCTCCCCACTCCCTCGCCCTTCATCTCTCCCTCCCGCTCCCTTGCCCTTTACCTCTCCCTCCTCTCTCCCTCACCCTCCCTCTCTCCCACTCCCTCTCCCACGCCCTCTCTCCGCTACCACCCTACCTCCCCTCCTCCCACCCTCTCTCCCACTCCTCCTCCCTCTCCCTCCCTCTCCTCTCCTTCCTCCCTCTCCCTCCCTCTATCCCACTCCCTCCTCTCCCTCCCTCCCTTCTCCTCTCCCTCCTCCCTCCCTCCCTCTCTCCTTACCCCTCTCTCTCGCCCTCCCTTGGTCTCCCACCCTTCTCCTCCCGCTCTCCCACCCCTCCCTCCCTCTCACACCCATCTCTCTCACTACCTCTCTCTCCCTCTTGCACCCGCTCCCTCCCTCTTCCTCCTCCATCTCCTTCTCCCTCACTTCCATCCCTCCCTCCCCCTCACTCTCCCTCTCTCTTTGGCCTCCCCCTCCTCTCCTGATGTAGCAACAAGCGTGGTAGATGAGGAAAACACCGTTGCCTCTGTTAAAAACTCCTTGAATCCATAAGGAAGAGAGAAAATTCACTAAAGTAGAACTTTATTGAGAATAAAAATTGTTCCCCCATCCATAGGACTGAAGGCCTATTTATACAAATACCATAAATCCAATTTGAGTAAGTTTTTGGCTTCCCAAGTCCTAAACTGAATATAACTCAGTTTGAGCCCATTAATTGGGTTAGTACAAGTTCTAAATAAGTTAACCTATGAAAATAAAATCCTAAATAAAGATTCATCATTCCCAAGTCCTAAACTAAATAGGATTTAGTCCAAAATTAATCTTGGGTTAGTGGAATCCGAAAATAAGACCTAAGACATCATAATGAAGAGAATTTAAAAATAGAAAGGTACTAAGTAAGGTAAATCCTAAGTTTAAATAAAGGAGTGAATCAAATCTTTTGTCTTGGCCCCTTGACCTTTGAATTAGCTCTTTTTGATATTTTTGAACTTCTTTTGGGCATCCTACATCAGTGTCCCCTTCTTGTAAAGAACTTATCCTCGAGTTATTTTGTCGTAACTTGCAGTCCTTAGGTGCATGGTAGTCAAACAAATCTTGAATATTAAAAGTGTTTGAGATTCCCAAATCCTTCAGGAGATCAATGACATAGGCATTGCTGTTTATCTTTCTTAGTATCTTCAGTGGCCCAATTTTCTTCTGTTTCAGTTTGTTGTAAGTTCCAGCCGGAAACCGTTCCTTCCTCAAGTGCACCATCACCAGATCTCCTTTTTGAAATTCTTTTGGATGCTTATAAATGTCCGCTTTAATTTTGTATTTGGCATTGGATTCTTCTAATTTCTTCTTTACCTCAGTATGCACTTCAATAATTCTTTCCACCATATTGTCTGCAGCTATGCTTGTTCCTGGCAATTTGGGCAACACCACCAAATCTAGCGGGTGCTTCGGGGTTCTTCCGTTGACATTTTCAAATGGTGATTTTCCCGTGGACCTGTTCTTCATGTTATTGAAAGTGAATTCAGCTTGTACGAGTGCATAATCCCACTACTTTTATTTATCTCTTGCAAGACACCAAATGATGTTTATAAGTGTTCGATTCACCACTTCAGTTTGTCCATTTATTTGTGGATGATAAGCACTGCTAAATTGTAGAGACGTATCAAATTGCCTCCACAATGTCTTCCAAAAGTGACTTAGAAATTTTGTGTCATGATCAGAAGTGATAGTCTTTGGCACTCCATGTAGCCTTACAATCTCTTGAAAGAATAGATTAGCCACCCTTATTGCATCTGCAGTCTTCTTACATGGAATGAAGTGTACAATCTTGGAAAATCTATCGACATCAACAAATACTGAATCTAAGCCTCGTTGAGTCCTAAGGAGGCCCAAAATAAAATCCATTGATAGATCCTCCCATGGGGCTTTTGGCACAGACAATGGGGTATAAAAGCCAGTGTTTTGAGAGCTTCCTTTGGTTGTTTGTCACACATAGCACCTTTGTACAAAGCGACCGACATCCCTCTTAAGTTGTGGCCAGTAGTAGCGCTCTTCAACTAGTGCAATGCTCTTGTCACACCCAAGATGTCCTGCTAGGCCACTGCTATACAACTCTTTCACCACCTTTTCTCTCAAGGAGCACCTTGGAATGCAAAGACAAGAACCTTAAAGAGAAAGCCTTCATGGAGATATAAATCACTTCTTTGTCTTGCTTGGCACTTTCTAAACTCCTCTTTAAAATCTTCATATTCAACATACAATTCCTTCAAATAATCAAACCCTTCAACTTCATTGCTTATAGTTACCATCAAGGCTGCCCTGCAGCTCAAAGCATTTGCCACCTTATTTTTTTTGTCCGGATTTGTGTTTCAAAATATAGGTGTATTGCTGTAAGAATGACGACCACCGACCATGCATGCAATTCAAGTCCTTTTGGCTATCAATGAATTTCAAAGCTTGGTGGTCAGTATATAGAATGAACTCTCGTTGAATTAGATAGTGCTTCCAATGACAAACTGCTTGTATAACCGCATAAAATTCTATCTCATATGTTGACCACTTCTTTCAAGCTTCACTCAACTTTTCGCTATAGAAAGCTACTGGTCTTCCTTCCTGAGATAGAACTGCTCCAATGCCTATGTACGAAGCATCACAGTCTACCTTGAATAACTTCTCAAAGCTAGGCAATGCCAAAATAGGTGCAGTAGATAACTTCTCCTTGATCAACTCGAAGCATCTATTAGCTTCTTGAGTCCAGGAGAACTTGTGTTGCTTCAAACATTTAGTTATTGGTGCCATAATGAAACTAAAGTTTTTGACAAACCTCCGATAGAATGTTGCCAGACCATGGAAGCTTCTAACTTCTGATACACCTCTGGGTATTGGTCATTCCTTAATAGCTTTTACCTTTTTTTCATCAACACGAATGCCTTCCGCATTTACAATGAAACCCAAGAACACCAAGTGGTCAGTCATAAAATGGCATTTCTTTGAGTTGATGTACAACTTCTCCTTCTTCAGCACAGTAAGTACTTCTATTAGATGCCTTTTATGTTCTTCTTCATTATGACTATACACCAGGATATCATCAAAGTAAACAACAACAAAATGACCAATGAAAGGTTTGAGTACCTAATTCATCAATTGCATGAAGGTACTTGGTGCATTTGAGAGTCCAAAAGGCATAACAAGTCACTCATAAAGTCCTTCTTTTATTTTGAAAGCAGTTTTCCATTCATCACTGGGTCTAATTCTAATTTGATGGTATCCACTCCTCAAATCTATCTTGGAGAACACCTTTGACCTTTCCAACATGTCCAACATGTCCTCTAAGTGAGGAATTGAGAATCTATACTTTACCATGATTCGGTTGATAGCTTGACTATCTACACACATCTGCCAACTTCCATCTTTCTTAGGTGTCAATAAGGCTGAAACTGCACATGGGCTCATGCTGACTCTGACCATTCCTTTTCTGATAGACTCTTCAACCTTTTCTTGTAAAATTTGTGACTCTTTTGGATTCATTTTATAGTGGGGCAGATTTGGTAAACTCGCTCTAGGAACAAGGTCAATGTGGTGTTGAATATCTCTCATTGGGGGAAGTTCATCAGGAAGATCATCGAGCATGATTTTCTTGAATTCATCTAGGAAGGGTTGCAAGCCTTTTGGAGCTTCAGTGGGCATTATCTCCATTCCTTTCTCAATCACAACAAATATTTGGGATGTCTCTTTAGCCTCATTTATAAAATTTTGCACAATCAGGAAGGAGTGACCTTCCTCTTGTAAACTTTTGGGTTGATGCTCTTCGCCAATGGGAGTAAGGATAAGTTTCTTTCCATCTTTGAAGAAGATGTAGCGATTGTCTCACCCACGATGTGTAGAATCTCTATCAAATTGCCAAGGTCTGCCAAGAAGAATATGACATGCAGCCATCTCCACAACATCACAGGTTACTTCATCATTGTAGAATTTTCCAATGGAAAAACAAATTTGACACCGTTCAGTTACCTTGGTTTCACCAACCTTTTAATCCAGCTGATCTTGTAGGGAGAGTGATGTGATTTTGTTTTCAATTGAAGCTTGTCAATCATAGTCTTGGAGATGATGTTTTCACTGCTTCCCCCATCAATAATCAGGTCACAAATCTTGCCATTTACTATGCATCAAGTGCGGAAGATATTGTGACATTGTAGATTTTCCTCTTGCTTTGGGATGTACATCAGATTGTGAACTACTAAGATGACCTTTCACCATTAGGCTCCTCGAATATTCCATCTTCATAGTTTTCTTGATCACAAGCTAGGTCATCTTTTGAGTCATATAAATTATCAACAACAAAATTATCTTCAATAGCCAAGTTCACAGGTTGTCGTGCTAGACAAACATTAGAACGATGTCCAAATTTTCCATAGCGATAGCACTTTAGATCAGGATTTGAACTTGGTTTCTTTGCTAATGTGGCATTTCCTGGTGGCCTTGTAGTTCTAGCTTCAAGACTCACTTGTGTGGGAGGTCGAGGAGGTTGTGTAACTGCACATCTATTAGGAATAGATTATGCTCGTTTTGAATTCTCACCAATGGTTCTTCCCACCTGATTTTTGATGACAAGTTGCTCCAATTGGGACTCCACACGAGTTGCACTCCTCACAGCCACATTAACCGTCCAAATAGGTTGACCCCCCTTGAGTCGGTAAGCAACAAGCTTCACTTTCTTCAAATTTGGAATCTCCATGTAGTCAAAGAACCATTCCACTTCAGCAAGCCAATTGAGAAAATCTTTAATCTGAAGTTGGCCATTGAAAGATGGGAGATCAATCTTCAAGCAAAAATCATGACGTCTATCATGCTCAGACACTGGTTGATGAAGGATGTCTTCAATTTCTTCATCGCTGGAGTTTTCAAGGATTTGTAAACCCTTTGGATTCACTTGCGGAGCCTTTCCTCGACCAATTGGATCGCGAGTCACTTCAACGATCCGTGGACGTGGTTGATTCAGGCCTTCAAGTTGATCCATCCTCAGCATCAACCTTGCAAGTGAGTTTTGGATTGCCTCCATGGTCGAATCAAAATACTCACGGCTAATGTGATTACCCACAAGAGCACCATCCCAAGGGTTGCTGCTGGTTGTGTCGTCGTTAGACATTAAGCAAGGAGAGCCTCGCTCTAATACCACTTGACGTAGCAACAAGCGTGGTAGATGAGGAAAACACTATTGCCTTTGTTAAGAACTCCTTGAATCCACAAGGAAGAGAGAAAATTCACTAAAGTAGAACTTTATTGAGAATAAAAGTTGTTCCCCATCCATAGGACTGAAGGCCTATTTATACAAATACCATAAATCTAATTTGAGTAAGTTTCTAGCTTCCCAAGTCCTAAACTGAATATAACTCAGTTTGAGCCCATTAATTAGGTTGGTACAAGTTCTAAATAAGTTAACCTATGAAAATAAAATCCTAAATAAAGATTCATCCTTCCCAAGTCCTAAACTGAATAGGATTCAGTCCAAAATTAGTCTTGGGTTAGTGGAATCCGAAAATAAGACCTAAGACATCATAATGAAGAGAATTTAAACATAAAAAGGTACTACTAAGTAAGGTAAATCCTAAGTTTAAATAAAGGAGTGAATCAAATCATTTATCTTGGCCCCTTGACTTTTGAATTAGCTATTTTTGATATTTCTGAACTTCCTTTGAGCGTCCTACAT